>PVJL010009591.1:0-55881 GCA_004026885.1 Lyroderma lyra
CATCGCAGCGCTGTTCACAGTGGCCAAAACATGGAAATAACCAAAGGTCCCTGCGACAGATGACTGGATAAAGAAGCTGTGGTACATATACACAATGGAATATTACGCAGCTGTAAGAAAAGATGAAATATTGCCATTTGCAACAAAATGGATGGACCTCAAGATTATCATGCTAAGAGAAATAAGCCAGACAGAAAAAACCAAAAACTGTATGACTTCACTCATATGCAGAATATAAAACTGAAAGCAACAAACAAACAAACAAAAATCCCATGGACACAATCAATACTTTAATGTTTATTTGGGGACAAGTTGGGAGGGGATGGAAAAGGGGAAGGGGTGGGAGAGGAGGGAGGGGGCGCTAAATATATGGTGATGGAAAGAGAAGTCACATTAGGTGGTGAACTTATTATACAACAAGCTGACAATGCACTGTAGAGTTGTATACCTGGAGCCTATATAATTCTTGCTAACCAATGTCACCCCAATAAATCTAACAATAAAAAAAAGAAACAGAAATGAATTGTTCGAACCAAATATGCATACACACACACACACACAAATATAATATATATAATATAGATATATATATTAACCAAAACATCCCCTCAGATCACCATACACTGTATGTTGTCTTTTATTTAACAATATTTAAGAGATGATACACTCAGAATCTTCATGGTGTTCAAAAGCCATCTGAGAACTCTGAAATCTCAGAAAGTATTCCTCCATCTATTCATTCCTTCATTCATCAAATATTTTAGCATCTTCTATGTATCCAACTGTGTCTTACGCTTTAGCAATACAGACAATAATAAGATATTTCTTGACCTGAAACTATTTTACACTAGTGCCTTACACAATTCTGCACATTCAGGTTGGGAGGCAAGAAGGAGATGAAGGGTAGGAAAATCAGGAAGGTTTTAGAAAGAGTTAGCCTTTTAGAGTTCAACCTCCTATGTGACTATTTGTTTTCCAGCTGAAATTTCAGGCAGAAGAAGTGAACAAAGTCAGACAGGTGTGGATGCTTCTTGTGTGCTCAGGTGCTGCCAACAGTTCAGGTAATTTGGTGGCAGGTGAAGCTAAGGGAGAAACAAGGTTAGAGAGGTGTGCAGTCACCTCTTCCATGATTAACACACCTTGAACCACACCGCAGGGACAAAATTCTTCACTGGCTTCCTTCTGCAAGTTGAGTAAAATGTTCACTCCTCACAATGTGCATCAGGGCCGTGCCAGCCTCATTCATTCTTGGTGACCTTATATTCCTCACGATCCCTTTCATGCCTTTGTATAATCTGTTCACTTTGCACATAATTCTCCTCTTTACCTTTTTTGTCTGCCTAATCCAGAGATTGAGACCTGGTGGTCCCTGAGCTACCTGCAGCTTATGATCATGCTTTGTTTGGAACATAGAGGGTTTAGTTTTTAAATTATTTGCCAACATTTAAAATTTGGGGTAATAAGGAGAAAAGCTTGATTTTTTCACTCCTCTAAAGGAAAAACAAAAAAGAGGATTATCTACCTATCATTTCTGAAAACAACAATTAGTTAGAGGCTCCATCATTCCCAATTGTGTCTTGCACACTGAAGCTGATCACAGCCCTTGTGCAGTTGTGTGTTTATAGAAAAGCAAAAAGTGTGGTGAATACCTTGGACACCAGACCCAGACTATGTACGTTTGAGTTCTGGCCATGCTACTCCAGATCGATGTGACCTCAGAGTCACATCTTTGTGTGCCTCAGTTTCCTCAACAGTAAAATAGAAATGACAGTGGTAATAATAATAATGGTGAGAATTAAATCAGTTAATACAAATACAGCGCCAAGAACAGTGAATGTCTTGTACTGAATTGCTGTTTTGCTTTTTCATTTACATTATGCTCCTGACTGCTCTAAGAGTTTGGGTTTGCAACCCCCGGCCTAACCAAATTCTATTGCCCTCTTAACAATAACTCAAAAGTCTTTTTTTTTTTTTTCTGTGCATTGTATAAGTGCTCCTGAGTATGCCCTATTTGTTTGGCTGTATGCCTGCCTCTCTCACTAGAGTTTTATGAGAGCATGGGCCGTGTCTTATTCATTTTTATTTTAATCTTCTACTCCAAGCACAGTGCCAGCTACATAAAAACTGCTCAATAAATGTCACTGAATCGATGCTAATCTCTCCTACTCTAAATACCTTAAAGCACTTATGTACAGTTTGATTTGCGTTGAGTGATTTGTCCTTATTTGTCTGATGCTTTCTAAAAGTTCTTCAGTCACCCTCTGTGCGTGCACCTTGGTCCTTAGCTACTCTGTGACTGTATGGTAGGGCCCTAACATCCTTCCTTTTTGAGTGAAGCCTCCACACGTAATATAGTTGCATGGGCTCCTAATTCAATACCCATGTGCCTGTGCTACATGTGGTAGAACTGCAAACATTTGAAAGGTGTCGGAGTGGGATTCCTGTAACTGACATACCCCATATAATGTCACTGGCAGCCAGAATTCAATGGTGAGTAGGAATGAATGGGGTTCATTAGTTGTTGCTCTTTCTTTCTTTTATTATCTCTAGTTTATCTATAGGGATGATAGAAAGGACATGAGAAGGGCTTTCTGAGATTCTCTAGGCAATCAATCAGATTCAAAGTAATCAATCAGAGACCAGGAGAATGTTTCTCAAATGGAGGAAAGAGGAGGAGGAAATTAACATTCATTGAGCAACAATTATTTATATTATACACCATATACTGATATCTAATGTCCCAAAACAATTTTATGAAGTATAGGAAGTATCTCCACTTCATATATGAGGCAACTGATGCTTGAAGGAGTTATGTTAGTTGTTCGAAGTCACACAGCCTGTAAGGGTTAGAACTAGTTGTCGGACCCAGATTCTCCAATCTCCAACATCCATGCTCTTTCCGCTACTCCACACCACCCCAGGAGCAGGGTGAGAAAGGACATGCAAATCTTGCAAACAGGATATGATGGGTAACCAACTATCCAATAGAGGAGAAATGAAGACAAGTGTCACAGAGAACAAAAACTAATCATGAAGCACCATTCGTAATACAACTAAAACTAAGCAAAGCATTGCAGAGTTCCAAAAACGATCCTCACGTACACGTATGAAAGTCATTGGTCTATTTTTCTATTTTATTCAACATGAATATGAAGTTCTCTTCTAAACCACATAACATGACAGAATTTGGGGAGTTCTGAGTAGACACCACAGACAATATACGCATAAAAGGTGAGAACAACAGGTAAATAGTCACATGGGCATTTCCTCCCTTTGCAACACCACCAGAGGAAGAGGTACTCGTAGAATGGTTTCCTTAGCTGATAAACTCATCATTTTCCAAATACTAACTTATTGTGTTATACTGTTAATATCTGAAACCACTAGTTTCTAGTTTTCCTGCTTCTTTTCTTAAATGAGAGGAAATGTGTAGTTGGTAATGACTACTCTCAATCGTCCTGTCTCACAGAACTATTGGACAGCTGTTTCACTTTGGGAGTTAAATCAAGCACCTGTGGTCTGCAAGGTCTGGATATTCTGCCTAGAGATCTGCATTAGGGGTTCATTGGTCTATTTTTAAGAAAGTTTTTTTTTAACTCTACTAACTTCTACCAATCATAATGTGTTATTATAAAAAAAAAAAACCAAAACTAACTTTTATTGATACCTACTATGTACCAGGCACTGTGCTAAGTGTATCGCACAGGTTATCTCATTTAATCCTCAACACATTCCTAAGGATTAGAACTATTATTATCCCCAATGTTACAAATGAGGAAATAAAGAAATAGAGATATTCAGAAACTTATTGAAGGTCACAGAGTTAAGAAGTACACTGGTGGTGCCAAGATATTATGTTCTGAACATGATAGTTAAACAGTTGAATCAATCTAAAATGTTAACAGAAATCATTGTGATGATGCCAAACTTCTGTGCATACAAATGATGATAGTTTCAAAATAAAAAAGATAATCCCTGAATATGGGAAAATTACTTTTAATAGCTAGATCCATTACAGATCAAAGGTGGAGAAGCCAGCTAGGAAGGTTAAACAATCAGTTCTTTCCTTTTAATGGCTCATCTTGACTCCTTCCAAGATGAAATAATGAGCTTTTGTGAAATGAGATCTTGCACTTAGTGGCAGTGAAGGCCACATTTTTGCTCCCAGGGACTTAAAATTATGTGATTCTATACTTGAACTCTTACTAACTTTCTGGATTTGGTCAGGCACTGTAATTATTTTCTTCAAACAGAACATACAGGTTTCCTAGTCCATTCTATGGAGGATTGGAAAAGATCAGTAAGAAGGCAACCAGAGGCACAGACCTGACTACAGCTGAGGAGGGTAAAAATGGCGTGCGTGGGGGGTGCGGGGTGAGGTATAAATACCTATCAAGTGGGAAAAAATTGGGGAGTAGATTACCGCAGAAAGCAAAGCAATTCATCAGTGATATCAGAGGACAAGTATGATCAGAATCTACAGATGGGGAAGAATTCCAAATCTGGTTTGTGATCAGGAGAGAATGGTACAAAGGGTGCCTGAACAGAAACTCATGAGTGACAAGATAATCAAATATGGTTTCTTTGATTTTGTTTCCTGGGGTCTGAAGATTACTCAAAACAGTCTAACCTTCATTCTTGAACACATGCTCAATATTATTCAAAGAATCCTCAAGCCAAGTTCCATGTTTACAAAAAGTTCTTTCAAAGGATGGAACTTCTAAATGGCCAGGATGTGCCACCATTTTTGTAGGAATTGATTAGATGGACTCTGGAACTCTAGGGAGACCTTGACTATCCAAGACAATTTCAGCTTCTGTCTATAATACAAGCCAGACAAGTGATGAGGCCACTGAACTTTAAAATGTATTTTTAGCAGTTGGTCCATTTCTTCATTTGTGAACATCAAATAAGTGAAACAAACACAAACTGGCTGGTGAGAGCAGCCCAGAGGCACATCCCCTCTCTGTCCCTATAAGCGCTACATACAATTAAGTCTGCCTCTGCTGTAAGGATTCTAGTGATCATGATCACACTGATGTCAGCCAAGTTCTCCTTTGTTGCAATACTTAAAAAAGGGAGCAAAAATAAATAAATAAATAACTTTAAAATATTTGTAATACTTTAAAATTTTTTTTTAAATAACTGAGGAATAACAAAAACAGGAGAATCCTTCGCATTCCTATTATGGTGGGAAGTAGATCCATCTCTGAAAATGTGTGTATTGTAGGGACAAGTTGATGCAAAATAGTTTTAGAAATAATTAAAAAATTACTAGGCCTATATCAAGTACAAGGGCAAACAACTATATATAAAAAGTATTTGAATTCTGAGGTCCTTTCTGAGTTTTTACTCACTTTTCACTTGAGTTGGGCAGCTCCAAATGATGTCAAGAAATTTGGTGAACCAAAAATCAGTGCTCTTAATTTTTAGTATTTCTGTATTGGAACCATGCAATTCTATAAATGAAGAAACAAAACTATTTCCATACCCAGATTTATATTAGGAACCAGAATATGACCTAAAACATAAATGTATTTGCTAAAATATAAGAGGGGCTGTCCAGAAATGTCTCTATTTTTTTTAATATTACATGGTTGGATACTTTCTGGACAGCCCTCCATATTTTAAGTGGAATATTATCAACTTTTCTAAAAGACACTTCCTTAAGATTTCCCATTTGATTCTAGGGTAAGGGATCTATTTGTGAATATTTAAAAAGTAGGACACAAAAATTTACCAACACTTCAAATTGAAAATGAACCCATGAAAATACTGCTTATTTTCCATAATGAATATAAATAACAAGAGATTATAAAATTAGAACACAGTGAGTGAACCGAGCACACAGTACAGCTTACCACATAGAACAGAAACTAGAACTAAGTTGTACCTATTGGTTAACAGTGTTTTCTTGCAGCCCTATGTGAACAATGATTCAGAAGACACTCTGGTTCACCTTGAAAGAGTACCCTGGTTGACCAACAATGTTTACTATGACCCTGGTGTCAGGGAGAAAGAGTAATAGGTAGGGTGCTTCCTATTGCTGATTTAGGTTTTTTAAACCTAAGATGAATAAATATACATGGTACATGTATTAATCAAAATGGGCTAGGCAGGGATGAGCTAACAAATATAACCCGAAATCTCAATGACTAACACAATAAAGGTGTGCTTGCTAGTCGTGCAAACTCTGAAGCATGTTGAGTGGCCCTTCCCCATCTTGCAGCCGGACCAAGTGTACATTCGTCTCCAAGGTCACTATGGCTGAGGAAGAGTAAGTGGGAAGACAGTGGGAAATGTCTAAAAGGTCCTCCTTGAAATTGGTGTAGTTGATGACACCTACTTCCCATGCACCAAAATCCAATCACAAGGCCCCAACCTGGCTAGAACACAGAGATTGGGTAAGCATTAACAGTTTCTGCCACAGTACAGAAAAGAAGCTTATGTAACTGATTCTGGGATTCTATGACATGGAAGCTAAGGTCATTCAATTAATTCAAGCTATGTGGGAAGCAAAGAGCACTTCCTTTTACCTTAGCCTGAAGGTGAAAATGAGCTTTAATCAATCAGGACAAAATTAGAGCTGCAAAGTGGTCATGAGCCAATAAGTAGATATTGTCTAACCCTAGACCCTTTTTCCTCTATATGAATAGTTAACACAGTGTTAAAGTCCAGGTTCCAGCACAGAACAGATTGCAACACAGGTGACTCAAAAGATTTTAATGCAGTTTGGAGAGTTAAGGGAACCACCAATGGATGATGAGGCACCTAGAAACCAGCAGTAGCAGGAAGTTGTTAACACCTAGAGTTTGTCCCTGAAAAGTCAGTAGAAGAAACAGTGTCCCCAGAACCCAGTGAATGCTGGGACCATGGAAGAGGAGCAGGCTTACAGGAGCTATAGCACTAGAAGAATATAGCCACTGCCGAAGAATCTGAACAAGGTGAGATGGAGCATAGAAGAAATTTCCTGAGCCCTCTCCCTTCCGACCTTCTCCACTCCTGCCTGTCTCTCCCACTGGCCAAACAGCAAAGACGCTAGCTGGTGGAGGCCAGGGTGTATCTCCCTATGATATCAGCCCCAGGGCCTATGAGTAAAGCAAAAAAGAAGGAGAGGGTGGCTGGCAAATAGAAAAGAACCAATGGTGTTGCTGCCCAAGAACCGGAGACAGTCCAGCTGCAGCCACAGCTCTGCCAGCCACCCGACAATGTCATCTCATTTAGTAGAGCAGCTGCCACCAACTGCAGGGAAGAGGAACAGCTTTTGCTGCCACCAGTGGGCCTCAACAGTTCCTATGTGGAACTATCCATGAGTGGCACCAATGGAACTGACCATGGCAATGGGAAAAATGGGGGCAGGGGGTGCTGAAAGATGTCTCTTCCTCCTCATCCTCCAGCCCAGGTCTGGGCAAGACATCCATCACGGTCCACTGGTGAACCGCCAAGCCATCTCGGGGTGACAGCCTGAATAATAAAATACAGGACAGAGTAGTTGAAGAGGCAGTCCTCACTGCGACAGCCCTTCCCCACAAGACGATGGGCACAGTGTGTTTGATGTGGCATGCACACCAGCGGGGACCATAGTTCTCAGTCAGAAGTTGTAGAAGGAGCGGAAGGAGTTGATGCTTTGAAGAAAAGTGTAGACTGGTAGTCCGAAGTCCAGTAGGCCTGAAAACACCCCACCTGAGGAGTTTCACTTCAGGCACCCTAATGTTCTGTTTCTTCAGCATGAAGAAAAATGGAGCCATGAAGAAAGGGAGTACTTTCTCTGAATTTCTTAAGGTGTTCATTCCGTCTCTTTTCCTGTCTCACGTTTTGGCTTTGGGGTTAGGCATCTATATTGGAAAATGACTGAACACACCTTCAGCTAGCACCTACTGAAGGAAAGAAAGCCCTTGGAAAAGGATGTGGCCTGTCAAGTGATGTGTTGTCACAGTAGTTTATTTGAACTTGAGACCATTGTAAGCATGACCCAACTTGCAACCCTATTTTTACGTATCCCAGTTCCAGTAACTCTCAAGTCCAGTATTTTATTCAAATTCTGTTGAGGCATTTTACCAACCTCATTCCCTTTTTGGCCTGTAAGACACTTCAGAATTTCCTAACAGAGTTTACTGTTGATAAATTTTCAAGTTCTTGCACGATAACTACCATCTCTCTCTCTCTCTTTCTCTCTAAATCAGATCGGTTCAGCAAATGACATAAGAACTTCATCATTTTGTTTTGTTTTTCAAAATAAAGGAAGGCCTCCCTAATCTTGAATTTATAATTATTAAAACAGAAAACAAGAAGAAAAAAAATTATCCTGGACAATAAAAAATTATTTTAAACCAGCTTTGGAGCCATTTTTTGTCTAAGCCTCCTAATGGCACTTTTGAATTTGTAGGAGCAGGCTATATAACTGATAGGTATGAAATAGAATAAGAACTAAATTATATTAGCATATTTTAACACTAATATGTTGTAATTCTGTCTTTTCTATGGTGTAGAATCCTTATTCCTAATAAGAAACACCTCAGGCCTAGCAATATATGAAATAGCATTTGGGATTTGTGTGTGTGTGTATATGTGTGTGTGTGTGTGTGTGTGTGTGTGTGTGTGTATGACTGTCTTTAATTTGTTTAATTTCTTATTTTCTAAAAGAGACTTTGGAATGATGTCCAATATGTGGTATAAATGCAGGCTTCTTAATTTAGGAAGTATCACATAAACTCTGAAGACTTTAAACTGTGAAGATAATTTTTTCAGAGTTATTCCAAGCCCTTGTACAACTTTAAAAAAAAACAGAATTGGTTTGTGGGAATGTTTGACAATGTTCTGAAAAGATGCCATTTAGTATCTTCTGATTCCTTCCTTTTCAATGTTTGCTGTACAAGGTTCCCGAGATGATTCCTGTGATTCTGCAGGTACTGGTCCTTTTCCCTTGTAGCCATTTTTGCATTTATACCCATCTCCTGAAATTTCAGAATGCTCAACAACTTTCTTCAAGGATATAATTTTTGTTTGTTTCCAAAATGCAAAGCTGTAGGACCAAATTTTTAAAAAGTATCAGGATTGTCAATTATTTCAAGTAGATTTATTGAATTTCAGGACACATAGCATGACTCTAAAGAATAGTATTACACGTTTTATATAAAAATAATTACTCTTTATGATATAGACCTTATTATTGAATACTTAGAGAAGCGTTTATTTTAAAATTAGCCATCTACTCATTAAATAAAGTACACCAGGTTGACATGAATGAAAATACTATGACAACCACATTTGCCAATTTGTGGAAACCGTTTTCTCTCACACATCCTTTTGTAAAATCGATGTTATGAAAAATAACATATAGATTAAATAAAAAATTAATTTCTGACTATATTTTTTCAAGAATATAGCTGGATATGTTTAAGAAAAAGATGATACACACCGAATAGTTTTCTGAATTATTTCACATTTTCCTTCTAGCATGTGGTGCTAAGTAATTTGGACACTTTTTTATTATACCTTGTTTTTATTTTATTCTTAAACCTGGTAGCACATGGTTTGCCTTCTATAATCTATTTATTTCAAGTGTTCATGTTTGAACTTCCTTGAAATTAAAGTAAATCTGATGGCCCACTGATTCTAAAAGGCCTGAATAAAATTGGAAAGGCTGGTAAAGTTAAGAGAACCAAATAACTAAACTGCTATAATGTACAATTTGTATTACAATTGGTATCATGGGAGAGAAAAGTAAAATTACTCTTAAAATAAGAGTAACTTTTTACAGCCAATACGTTTCCCTCTTCAGAAAGTCAGTAGCAACTCAATCAGGAGTGTGATTGAACAGGGGTATGTTTATGACTTTTGTTCAACATTAAATATAAATTTAGTTCTGTTCTTTTTCTTAAAATATGTGTGAAATTTTGGACTACTCCATGACCATAGAACTCCTAAGATGAGCTCATGAAGTATTTATTGAGAACCTTAACACATGGGATAAATTACTCAGATTTGGGTTGAACACAAACAGATTATGTAATTGGAAAGAAGAATCCAACAATTAACAGTGGACATTGTAAGATTAATGTTTAAGAAGTTTTACAACTGTTTATAATTTGGGGATGAAAAGGCAGATTTCATTTTCTTACGTTTGATGAAAACTGGCTTAAAATATTTATCAATAAAGGTGATGGAAAGAGAACTGACTCTGGGTGTTGAACTCATAACACAACACATAGACAATGTATTGTAGAATTGTGCACCTGGAACCTATGTAATTTTTATTAACCAATGTCACCTCAATAAATTTAAAAAGAAAAAATATTCATCAATAGAATCCAGAGCATAACTGTGCAAACTTGCACATTGAAAAGTGAAGCAAGTTACTTTGATGGCAGTAAAAATATTTACTATTTTAAAAATGAAAATGGAAGAATTACCCAGGCAGATAAAATTTAAAGTTAAGTCACTGTTTATAATTATTGGAATTAACTGAGCCATTTAGTTAGCACTTCCTATCATTATACACAGTTTACAATACCTGCATAACTTATAGCTATATACATTTCATGCTATTAAAGCTCTTACACACACACACACACACACACACACAAAAGAACCAATCCATAGCACATAGACAAGACAGCTGAAAATGAAAATAAAAAGAGATGGGTTTTGGAGATGTGGGATAAATTATCAATTTTCATTTGAATGAGCAATGTCCTTTTCCCATTCCACTTGACTTGATTCCTAGGTTGTCTATTCAAGGGTAAGAACTACCGCAGTGACAATCTGTAGACAGCACCAGTATTCTAGCAAAAATATTAGCTAATATGAACGCATTCTTATCAAAAAGATTCTGTGGCCATATCAAAAGGAGACCTACAAAGGAGGTGCTACCTCCTTAGGCCATTTATGCATTCATTTACTAAGTCAGTAAACATCTTTTGAGTATCTACTCAGTGCCAGGCACTCCACTAGGCACTGAAACTACAAAGATGTACAAGACAGACATGGTCTCTTCCCTCCTGTGTGCATAATCTTGTGGGGAAGGCTAAAGCTGAGGGACAAGGGCAGGATGCTGCAGATGGGTTTGCAGAGAAGGCATGCACCAGGTCATAAAGAGCTTTGAAGGTCACAGTAGGAAGAGGGTATTGGACTCTAATGTCAATGGAAACTCATTGAAGGCATGAGGCCATGACTTCTCACTGCACTTAGAATAAAATAATCCATTGAGGGCCTAAGACCATCAATCCATTCTTGCTGCTGTGTGAAAAGGGGACTGGTGGGAAGCATGTGTGGAAGCAGGAGCTCCAGTTAGAAGATTATTTCAGGGCCCATGTAAAAGGGCACATTGAATAGACCAGGGGGGCAGCTGCGGAGATGGAAATACACAAATTCGAAGTATACTGTCAAGGCAGATTTGATTTGGTAACACTTGTTAAGATCAGAGTAAGATCAGCCTCCAGCTGTGAAGAATCTTTACAAATCTGAGTCCTACACACATTTGCCAACTGGTTTTATGAATAGTTTCTGCTCTCAACAATGAACCTTCTTGAATTCACTGAATATATTAGTTTCCTAGAGCTGCTCTACAACAAATTATCACAAACTTAGTGGCTTAAAATAACAGGCATTTATTCTTCATGCTTCTGGAGGCTAGAAATGCAAATTCAAGGTGTCAGCAGGGTTGGTTCCTTTGGAAGGACCTGAGGAGACTCCATTCTGTGCCTTTCTCCTGGCTTCTGGTGGGTGTGGGCAATCCTGGGCTTGTAGATGCGTTGCTTCAGTCCCTGCCTCTATCTTCATGACTTGCTTCCACAGGTGTCTCTGTGTCTCAGATCTCCCTGTCTTTCTCTTACAAGGACAGTAGTCATTGGATTTAGGGCTCATTTTATATCCAGATGGTCTCTTCTCCAGATCCTTAACTTAATTACACCTGCAAAACCCTATTTCTAGATAAAGTCACATTCTTAGACACCAGAGTTTAGGAATTGGATGCATGTTTGTCTGGGTTTGGGGGGGGGGCAGTTGTTTTTTGAGGTGGGGGACACAATTCCACTCACTGCCCTGTGCTTTTTGTTTTCCTGTATGTGATGTGGCAATTACTTCGAATAAAATCAGATTAAATAATGCTACTGGACATAATTTATAACCCAAAGTATGATACAAATAGTTATTATTAATATATAACTATCATTTTATCCATTGGAAGGGAAGATTCAATGGTCAACATATTATTTATGTGCTTTCTCATAAAGAAAATTTAGTAACGACAATAAAAGAAGTCATGTCATACTTACATTTATCTAATGCATAATATTAGCATCTATATAAATAAAGATACAGAAAGGTAAGAAGAATAGAGGAAGAACAAGAAAGAATGAGGTGGAGAGCAGAAGGAAGGAAGAGGAGGAAGAAGTAAAAAGAGAGGAAGGAGGGAAAGAAAATCCCTTTCTACGCATATACACATATATTATACACCTGTTTTTTTCTCTGTTCAAATGAGACCTGAACTTTTATGTCCTAAATAAAGGGAGATGACAGGCAAAATGTAGAAAAAAAGCAAAAAGCTAATTCTATGAAGCATGAGCTCAAGGCTTTAATGATATTATTGCATGTAATATACCTCACAATCCACTGATGTTGATAGAGTTGCCTCCTTAGTTTGCACCTGATGTTTACAGAGGTGACATAATTTGCCCAAGGTCATGCGGCTGCTGAGAAAGTGGCAAATGTGGGCTATGAATCAAGGTTTAGGGGATGGTTGCTCCATGGTGCCATATCACTGTGCTTGGTTCCTAAGCATTATCTAAGCATTCTTTCATTCATTCAACAGATTTATTAGGTGCAGGAAACACCAAGTTGAACAATGCAGAATAGATTTCTAGTCCTTTGGGGTTTACCTTCTAGTGAAGGAAATGAACAATAAGCCAATAAGAACACAAGGTAATTTTTAATTATACTGTGGAGTCAAGGAAACAGGGTGCTGTGATAAATGACAATTAGAGGAGTGGGGACCCACCTCTGACAGGGGGTTGAAGTAGGCCCCTTAGGGAAGTGACCTTTGCGTGACAATCTGAATAAAATAGGAAAAAATAGCCATGAAGATATATTCCAGGCAAAAATAAGAGCAAATGCAAAGCACCTGAGATAAGTGTGCTCAACGCGCCTGAAAGTAATCAGAGGGCCATTGAGGCTGGGAGAGGCGAACAGGTGCAGGACATGAGGGTGATGAAGGCTGGGGCTGGGTCATGTGGTTCCCTGGAGGCATAAAAACGATGACGGGAGAACGACTTTATTCTGAGTGCAATCCAAAGTCGTTAGAAGGCTTTGGGCAAGGGGGTGATGGGATCTGCTGATAGTTTCTGAAGATTGTTCCTATTCCACTTGTAGGGGACCTCCTCTAAAGTAGATGGGTTCAAGGAGACCCGTTATGATGCTGTTGCTTTCTTCCAAAAGAGAGACATGCCGGCAGCTCAACGAAGTTGGTGATGAGAGAGAGGGAGATAAGTCATTTGATCTGAGTCTATATTCCTGATGGACTTAGACGTGATTAGCAAGGGGACGAGAGGAACTAAAAACGACTCCTTGTTTTCTGGCTTGATTGACTGTGCAGTTGCTTTGCATCACAGAAGTGGGGGTTACAGATCCGGCCTTTGCTGTCATATCTGAGTGTTTTATCTCTCCGTATCTACCTCACACCGTTCTAAATCAATCCTTCTCCTGCCTCACACACGTGCATGCTTTCCATGTCTGGCCATTGCCTTTCCCCTGGTTCTGGGACATCTACTCCAATAATTTAGGCCCATGGAAATTCTTCCTAATTCTGGAAAGAACCTCTGAGATTTCCACCTCCAACTCCCTCATTTTACAAATGAAAAACTGAGAAGAGCTCAGAGAAATAAATTGCCTGTTCAAGGCCACACAGCTAACTAGTGGCAAAACTCTACAAAAAGAGCATTCAAAGTCTTTTGATTCCCAGACTCCTTTTCCTGTCATCCAGCCTGCCTTCTAAAAGTCCTGTGCCTATGTAGTTGCTCTTCTTCAGCTGGCACTTCATAATGAAGTGTGTGGTTCTCCCATTTGTTTGCTCCATACCTTCCTTGCCTCCTAGATAAGGTCACAGACTGTGTCATCATTTGGCACTACACACAGTGCTGACTCTATTACTCAAGGCTATTCAATACACTTAGCGCGTGGCTGATTGATTACGCTAGAATCCCACATTTGCATACCTAACCTCTCCTGTTTTTAAGTCTACAATCTAAATTTACATAGCAGTCAGCTATATCTAGTTCTAAAGAAAAAGTAAAGTCTTGCTCATTTTGTACGTTTCTTACTATCAAATGCTGTTACCACATCTGCTCAGCCTAGCATAAAGGAAATGGGGGTCTCTGTATTCTTTGATGTCTACTACCATGTCTGCACAAACTGGGCTAGCCTAGAGTCCTAGATTCTGTCTACTAAACCCAGGACATCTCGTTAGTGATCAATGACCTAATCTTTTCAATATGCCTTCCAAGAAGTCTTCCTTAGTAGTCTCCCTCTGGAAGGATGTAGGGGTGTAGTAGGGAGTGGGGTGACCTACTAAATACTTTGAAAACACATTTGGGGTTTAGAAACAAGTAAGTCATAGCTATGCAGATGCATTCTCCAGCATTTTAGGAACACAACCAGGATCTGTGCCCTATTCGCTCTCATCTGTGTAAAAAGCTCAGGCTTTTGATCTGTTCCATCTGATGACTGCACTGCCAGACGAGCTCCAACAACTCATAGACGGCTACTCCTGGGCTTCCAAGTGCAACCGAGAGGAGACACTTTGCTCATCAGACTTGGCTCAGCACAACCTTGATTGCCAGCTTCCTTCCAGACAACCTGTGGTTCCCTTTGAAACCCAGACCTTAGGTCCCTCCCGAATTTCTTATTGTTGTTACTGTTGCATATTCCCTGCGTATTACTGGTCTCTACATGGCCTATAACAAGTGGTTATTCACACACATATGTATTGTAACTAGCCAGCCATTTCAATAACTAGATTCATAAGGCTGTATAGCTTAGGGGTTGAGCGATCTGACGTAGGAGTCAGGCAAACCTGAGCAAAGCCTCCATCTTCTATTGTCTGTGTGACATTGGACGACAAGCTTAACTCCCCCAAGCCTCAGTTTCCTCACCCATTATTGAAGGATTAAAAATATCTCCAAATAGGGTTGTTGTGAGAATGCAAGGATTTAATGAACATGAACCTTTTAGAGCATAGTCCTGGCACATAGTGACTCCATAATCACAAGCTGCCCTTAGCATTGCTGGCGTTGTTACAAAACAATAAATTGTCCCTAGAAGTTGTCATAGTGATGGACAGCATCAGAACAAGGGTTCCTTCAGTGCCTTTCTGATTTAGCAGAGGGAACAAAAGAAACGCTGGGAAAAGTTGGAAGCTGCGTGCGTGCTTCCCCTACCCCGTGGGTGGCCGGACGGATTGAAAAGGCTAACTGAGCAGCAACCCTAGATCACTTCAGGGATGATAGTGTCATGAGCATTATTTGGAAACTTTATCTTGCCAACAAAAATAAGCAGGTCTCCTCCAAAGAGAGTTTAAACTCTGGTCACTAAGCAGTGTTTCGAACAGCAAACACAGATGGACAGTAATATTTACGGTCAATTTACCAGATCAGGTATCAGATGACCTCCGACACTAGCCATCACTTACTAAAGAGCTAATTAGCTGTAAAAATGAGGTGACAAGTCAATTGTCTCAGCACAAAAGCTGAATTTGTCATGTGGGATTTTGCTGGTAGTAAGGCCTGCCATTACAGCTTCTGGGTGGCTACTTTGCCTACAAAAGAAGCTAAGTTTGTCTTCGGGGAGGAAGGAGATTGCGCTCACATCAGAGCTAGGGTGTGACAAGAACAGTGACCTCACGGACCTAGAGATATAAGGCTCCTATATCTGGCAGGCGAGAGAACGCCTACGTCATTGGGACTGTACTTAATAACGGCTACACGCAGTTAGCGTCAGTATTAACAACAACACCGGCACTCACCGTGTTTCCCCTCTGCTCCGGCCAGCACAGCTGAATTTTGCTTTCCACGATGCATAGTTCTTTCCCCCCTGATTCTTAAATTCATATGTGTTCATTGAGATGTTGGAAATCATGGAAAATTTAAAAGAAGGATGAAAAATCATTTCTAATTTTTGCATTTCTAAATAATCAGTGTTAACATTTGGGTGTGGCTCTTTCTTATAGTACTTTAGTAAACAAAATTGGAATCAAATGGTATACACAGCTTATATCTTTCTTTACATTATAGCAAAAAAGCATTATTTATGTTATGTTATTATTTTCAGTAATATGATTAAAACCATTGTATGGCATTTCCTCATTTGGCCATTTAACAATTTATACAACCCAGGTGTTTCCAAGTTCTCCAAGTTTCAGAGGTCAGTCTTTCATTAATGTTCAAATAACAACTGTTTAATTCCCTCACCTGCCATGCAGGGTATTCAGATTTTTCTTACTCAATACTATCTGGTAATTCCCAGGCATGGCTACCTGTTCCTAAAAAGTGTCCTATCTTTGTGGCCATAGCCTATGTCCACACTCTAAGCTGTCTCCTAACCATAGTTCTAGCACAGACCACCACTCAGAGATACCTGATTCCCATATCACCGTATCTCCCCTAAAGTAGCATAACCATCACAAGTCAGGTTTAGATAAAAGGACTAAGGCTGGGTGGAGAAGACATGTCTCTTTATTGTTCTGGCCTCACAGTGAGCACAGGCCTCTCCTTTAAGTTCCTAAAGTCCAGCTACATTTAAGCTGTAACATTATATAAAATTTTAATGGAAGCTTGTGGTAAATATGGGTTCAATATAAAATGATGTATGACCAGCTGGGTTCTTCTTGGATTCTCCACATGGAAGGGCCACCAACAGAAATTTCTAGGCATCTCTGTCCCCAGAGTCCTGGCCCCACCTCCTCATTTGGCTTCAGAGTAAGAGTAATGCTTTCCCTCCCCCATTCCAAGACATTCTAGTTTCTTTCCAAGAATGACTCAGTGTGAAAACCCATGCTTTTTAGAGAAAACTGCCATCTTTACTCAGAAGATTTGGCCTGACATTCATGGCCCAAGCAAAGTGATCACAAGAGTTGACCAAGTATTTCCCAAAGTCAGGATAAGGGGTGTTAGGTGGCACTGTGCCAAAACATGCCAGGTATTTCATGTTCTTCTCCAGAAAAAGTCAACATACAAGTCCCTTCTGGTTTGGTCTCACCATCTCCTGAAACCAAAAATTTGGAAAAACTGCACATACCCATTAATCAAGAACACCAAAAGTTTTGAAGCACCAACTAAATAAAATTTACATTAGAGTAAAAAGTATTTCTGTTAATTTGCAAAGTAACTACTGCTAAATATCCCCTCAATTTATAGAGCAAGGACATTTTTACATCTTAGTCTGAAAAACCTACGTTCAAGTCTATGGTGACTTCACAGCTTTTTTCCATGCACAGTTGAAAAATGCTATATCTGCATTTGATGACTCTACTTCTAAATAAAAATTGTTAGCAATAGCTGGATGATACTTCTGTAGCATTAAAAACACTGAGTGACCTTAAGAGGGCAGATGTACCTACTGTCTAATATAATAAAGATACTATAGGGCAGAAGTTGGGACGTTTTCTTGCAGCCTATGACAAAAGATTTAGGGTTCTTAATCTCTTGCTGTGACACAAATCCACTGCATGAGCAATATCCACCTGGATCGTTCCAAATGGCCCTATGGGACTTGGGGGTCGAGATGAACAAACAAGAACGTGGGACCCCTACTACTCACTTGCTGAAGTAGCAAAGTCTTTTTGCCTCTGATCCAATAGTCCCATGTCTTCTCTCAACATCCATGAAACTATGGCAAAAGCTAACACATTAGCTTATATGTGGAACAAAATCTCAGACACTTCCTATTTCTCAACACTGTTCTACCTTCAAAGTCAATAATTACTTTTACAAGATTATAATACTTCACTCCCCTTGCTCCCCACCCCAGTCCTGTTGAGTCAAACAGGGGTAACTGAGGGCTGAGGCTGGTCACTGGCGTCAGCTCCCGCAGCGCTGCAGAACAGAAGCTCTGGTTCAATCAGAATGCTACTGTTGCCTCTTGCAGCCTTGGCCCCAGCTGGGACCCGGAAGAAATCAAGCTCTGAGGAGGCATCTCAGAGACAGCTCTTCAATGGAAATGTCAGAATTCACTCCTGGATCACGTGCCACAGAACCTTCCCTGAGGCCTTGTGCTGAAGCCTCAGTAGTCCAGGGACATGGAGGATGAAAACTAAAATGGCTAACTGAAAATTTAATAAAAATTGTATGCATAACCTAACTTCTAGTAGGATAAAAAAAATAAAGTTAATCCAGAGAGCATAAGAGGGAGAATGAAGAATCTAAACCAAAACATTATTTTCATCCTTATCCTCTCTTACTACTGTTTAAAACAAGTTATTTGATGGTTCAAAATTGTATTAAAGTTATAGATTTGGCATAGTACATTACTCATCAGAATCACAGTCATTACTGAAATAAGACAAAACAGTGGTTCAAGAGGCACAGACAACATAGAAAAGCAAATGAAAATATGCTTGAGCCCTCAAGAAAAAAACAATCCAGTAATCAATTCTTAAAGCTGCTCACAGCAAGTGAAAACAGAGCCACAGGGATGTAAAGTACTGCATGGGGCATATAGTCAATACTACTAGTATTGTAATAACTAGGTATGGGGTCAGACGGGTACCAGATTTATCAAGGTGATGACTTAGTAAGTTACCTCAATGATTCATCACTATGTTGTAAACCCGAAATGAATACTGTATGTCAAATGTAATTGAAAACTAAAAAGTAAAAAGATAATAATAAAAAAACACCAAAAAATATAATATAAATATATAAGCAATGTTTTAGTGAAAGAAAAAACAAAAGCTGCCCACAGCAGGTGAAAATAGAGCCACCTCACAGCACTGCTCTGCATGGCATGGCACAATTATTCATTTTAGTGCACATTCCGGGCACCATCTTGCTATCATCATTGGATCTGCCCAAGAAGTCATCATTGTGGCTTGTCGCCAATAACCATTCAGGAGAAGCTGGTGACGCCAGAATGCCTGTGAGCCCCACTTTAAGCAACCTCAGTTTGAGCAAATTGACTAACATAATAGATATTAGTGGCTATTACTTCTATTACCAGAGGAGAATTTGCTTCAAATAAGTATTTTCCACAGATTTTCTTTAAATAGCAGGAATCCGATGTGCCTCAATGTTTATTTACTACTTATACGCCCCCAAGTTCATAGGCAGGAAATAGAAGGAGCTGACTAAAGATAAAATTGAAGTTGGAGCACTTCTGAATTATAATTATGAAAAAGTAATTACATTAAATTGACTCGGTGTTTTGGAAATGTGCCAAATGCTTAAAAATGGATAATGCCTTTTACCTTCTCCCTCAATACCTGTTAGCCAAAATGACAGACTTTAATAGAAGACGTTAGTTACTACTGCTGAAAAACCTGATGTAACAACCATTAGGTTTATCTATTCAATTGGCTCATTTTACAAACTGAAGTCCAGAAAGTTTAAGTGATTTGTCACCAGGTAACCAGACTTCCAGACCATTTTTCATAGTACTTATTTATTTTTAGTCAAATTACATAGTGAATAATGTGCTTGTTGCAGAATATTTGGAAAATGCATAAAAGCACAAATAAAGTAAAAATCATGCATAACCTGTGCACCCCAAAGTTAGCCACTGATAACATGCCGATAATTTTCCTTTTCATTTTTTTCACAAAATTAGAATCATGCTATAGATATTGTTCTGTAACCTGCTTTTGTTTTCACATAACAATATACTATGAATTTTTCATGGCATTGAATAGTATTTTACTGTATAATTCTTAAAAACTACATAGTATTTCATAATATGAATATGTAATCAATTATTTAACTAGTCCCCTATTGTAGGATTAGTTATTTTCAACATTTTATTATTAGAAACACTGCACTTAAGAGACACATTTCTATGCACATTTCTATTTCTTTGGAACACATTATTAAAAGTGGAAAAAGTTGGTTTAAGTGGTAAAAAGTTTTAAACTGCAAAGTCTATGCCCCCCAAAAGTTGTATAAATATTAACTTCTGTCACATTCTCATTAACAATAGTCATCATTATTTTTTAAACTATTTCTAATTGATAAGCAAAGAGAACAAACGGTAGCTTGCTGGCTTGCTTTTGTTTAATTACTGGAGCTTGATTTTATTTTCTTTAAGTTTAAAGACTATTCATTTGAATTTCATATATTTTAAATTGTCCAATGTCTATTTATATGTCTTCTAATTTATCATATGTGTACAGAAGTAGGATTTTGTTTCAAGTTTTGTTCATTTATTTTGTTTGTTTTTCCTACTACTATATGCTATGGCTTCTCTAAGAATTAAAGCATGATTGGTAACTTTATAGTGAAAAAGTTAAGCAATTGTACATGCTTATTTGCTAGTGGCAAAGCAGGGCCTATGAACCAGAACTTGTCATTCCAAGCACAATGTCCTAATACCTTTAATTATGGCCTCCAAAATCTTCCAACAAGGCAATTAGTTCTGCTTTATATGTTGGAGAAACTGTAGTAGTATAGAATTAGCCACTGCTTAGATCTCCCCTGCCCTCCAAAAAAAATATAAAAATCTACATGCTAGCAATTTATGTATCTCACTACATATGGAAGTTTCAGTGATCACATTGTAAAAATTATCTTATTATAGTCTTCAGGAAAAACTAAAAAATCCCCATGGGTTTTCTCTCCTATAAGCACAAATTCCAAAAAGAAGTGCCTCAACCTCACCTGAGGTCACACGTTATTACTTTGACCATGTCGGCCCATCCCTGGCAATGACTAGAATCCTCCTCAGGAGATGTAACTTTTGTGCCATTGAACAACATAGGTATATTTCACTCCCCATTTTTCCTAGTTCTTCTCGAAACTTTCGTGTTATTTTAGGATGTGACTCTCTCCTGTCTTTCTGTATTTTTCTGAACAAGTGAACAGGAAAGACATGCTAAATAAATATGGCTAGCCCTTAGATTAAAACACTGAGGCCAAAAAAGAAGCCATTGTTATTTAAAAACACAAGCAAACCTCAAGTGAAGAACGTTTAACCAGCAGCTTTTGTTCAAGTGGAAGCGTCTTTTTATCTTGCATGGTGGTGGAAGGATGCCATGCAGATGGGTAAATTTATAATAAGAGCTCATTTGCATGTGTTAGAAAACCAAGATAAAAAAATTTTAAAGGATAAGATCTCTCTGTTTCAGATGCTCCTGACACTGTTGTCCTGCAAAACTCAGAGGACTCTCTATCTGGAAGGCTACAAAACTTGGGTAGAATTTTCCAAGAACTCAAATGTGTTTCTCCCCTTATTGTCTCAGAAAGTAAAATTAAGGAGTAGGAGAAAAGAAGGGGTCAATTGCCAACTTCATTCCCCTTCACAAGTTTTTACCCAGCTGTCTTGCCTTTTCAAACAATATTGAATACCTAAGGTAGAAAGGCAGGAATTAAATGAATAGCCCACAAAACACTTTATAATATGTGAGAAATGTGACTGGGAAATGACAAATCAAAAATTTCCCTAGTAATTATTTTAAGTGCACACCTTATGTATAATATCATAACATTTGTACACCATATTCTCTCTTAAATATGTTTAAAAGATTCTTGGAGTTGACCTTTTATTCATTGTAATCCTGCACCCATATGTAACAAAAAATTTCTTAATTTCATGTAAAGCAGAAAAGAGAAATAGAGAATTAAGATGATCATTGTGATGAAATTATTAGTTTTAGTTAGGCAAGGTCATATACACATGAAAATTAAGTGGAAAATTAAGACAATATCCAAAGTGAGGAAAAATCTCTTGCAACTCTGATACTGCCTAAGTGTTCATTGCATTTTCATGGATAGACATGGCCTTAATTGCTTCTCCAACACAACTTTTATTACAGGAAAATTGAATAGGTTGGCGTACCTCTCACAAGGCACTGTCAGCCTGTCTCCAACGTGTCTTCAGCAAGGGAAAAAGTGAAGAGGGAGTTTTTCCAAATGTAGGCACATTCATCTAGACGAGGGGAAACAGAAATAGGGAACATTTGTTGTCTAAGCCTTCTTTCCCAAACTTGTTTTGAAGGTTTTTATGGCAAGAAAACGTGTGCTTTTCTCTTGCTGTTGGGCTTTCAGATGATTTTTCTACACAGAAAGGAAGCCTCTGACATTTTTTACATTGCAACCAGCAGTTGCTTGGCTGCGCTATCAAAGCAGGCCCAGCAGACCCTCTTGAATGGAGCATGCAAGACCCACCGCAGACTCTGGCTGCACTAATGAACTAAGAGCACAGATTCCGCTGGGCCCCCGCAGGGCAGAAGGGGGGACATAAAATATCACAGAGATGGGACCAGGCTTCAGCCATAAAGGATCAACTTGTCTTAGCAGGTGCTGTAAGTCCCAACATCTGCTGGCCATATAAAACAAAGTGGCTAATGGGCAGTGTGAAAATGTATAATGAATACACCAGTTATTTTGTTAGTCTTCTTGGCATTGGTCATATCAGGGTTTGGTGCTTTTTCCATTGTTTTTTATATTAAGCAAACGTAGATGTAAATTTGTTTTTAGTAAATAGTAGAGTCAGATCAACTACTGTCTTAAATTTAACATAAAAGTATCTAGAAATGATAGTATAGAATGTCTTACACCAGAACATATCTTAAAACAGTAATCTTGGTGAAACCAATGGATGATTCAGAGAAACAAGGAAACTATTTACAGTGTTCCAGGCAGCTCTTGAAGGAAAATAAAATGACAAGTGTCCACAGCCCTTTGCATATACAGAAGTCTAGTGCAATAGTTAAAGTTTCAGGCTTCCAAGGGAGAAGGATCTGGGTTTAAATTCCTACTTGGTTGTTTACCAAGTACTTAACATCTCTGAGATTTAGTTTCTGTCCTATACAAAATGGAAATAAGAAATATCTTCCTGGGAGTTCCCTGGTGGTGTAGTGGCTTAAGGCTTCGGCGCTGGCGCCGTCAGTGCTGCGGCCTGGGTTCGATTCCCAGTCAGGGAGCTACCCACATACCAAAAAGCAAAAAAAAAAGAAATATCTTCCTCACAGAACTGTGGGCAGATTAAAATAAAGTAGTATCATTAAGCACTTAGACCATTCCAAAATAAAGTGAGCATTCGATCAACGATACCTTACTACTGTTGTTGTCACTGTAGATGATTTATTTATACCTTAGTTTGTCCAAAGATAGATTTAAGATGGCCTATAAAGATAATAAAACACGGCAAAATAACACAAGTCAGTAAATGAAAAGAAAAAAGGGCAAAAATAAGGGGAATTTTTTCATCCAGAATCCATTTTGACTTTATGGTTCAATCAGACTAAAATTTGTCTTTCTTCTTCATGAACTACTCATCACACACATACACATAGCAACTAAAACCAAGGCACAACTTAGCAACACTAAAAGGACTCCTGGGAAGACTAAAAACTTTATTTTTATTTCACTTCAGGTCACAGACTTCTGCTCTTGCTCCCATGAAACTGCCGGTTATTAGGAAACAGGCTCCCATAAACTTTAGTGGCTGGGGCACGAGTACCAACAAGCAGAATGATATGGCCTCTAGTGAGTCTGGCCTGAAAGATCCATCCAAACTTCTCTTTCACTTTGCACTTAGGTTTTACTACTCCCATCCCTTCACTGGTTTCCAAGCCTAACACTGCACTGCCATTTAGTGAGACCTCAAAAACTAAGACCCTATAATAAATTTTATTTTAGAGAAGATATGCCACATCACTTGCAGTGTCAGATCTCCAGGGAGGTGAAGCATCTCGGCATGTAAATTTACACAAGTCTACTTTTGAATATTAATGATGTATCATACTACCTCCTCACATAATTATTTTTGCTATAAATTTTGCTACAGCAAGCTGTAAAATTAGCATTTTAAAGACTTGCTGGAGATGGGAGTTCAACCAATAAACATAAACACTCTTGGCCTCCTGTTGAGATACACTTTAATTTGTAACGTTCGAAGTCCTTGTTTATTCTGACAGACTGAGAATTGGGACGACTGTATCACTGAGGTGGAAAGAAAACGAAGTTTCCTCTTGACTGCAAAGTCCAATTGAATGGCTTGTAGTTCCCTGGAACTCTTTGTTAGAAATATCCTGGAGCATTGTGTAAGCTTAATGGGGAAGAATTCTGCAGCCAACTCATAGCATCTACCATGGGCAGAGGGACAAGAAGGTGGGGTAGGATGGCAGGTATTTGCTGTTCTTGCTGTATACCTTGAGCCTACCACATCTATCCATTTAAAGCCATGTAAAGTTGCTAAGTAGAATTTTAAATGCTAATTCAACCAGTTTCTTCAAACCCGTGGACCCCTGCCACTCTTTCAAGCTGTCATGCCCAGTAACAAACAAACAGCACAGTTAAATCCTGACCTGGGGCTCACTCAGGTCAAAAAGTCAGTTGAAAATACTATTGAGCATAGGAAGTCACCCCAGGAAAGCACCAGAAGCTGGATAAAGAAGGTGGGTTAAGAGGGGAAGTGGTTATTACTATACCTCTCAAATGTGCTTTCTTTTATAGAACCCAGAACTTTTCACAATATACCTTTGGCAACTGAAACAAAGTGGGTATCTGATTCAGACTGATCATGTAGAATTATAATTCAGACTGCTCACATACAATTAGCTCTGAGGAGAAATGCTTCCTTTTAAGCAAATATATCACTAACACCCACATCAGTCTGAGCGAGCCTGACAATGGGCTGTGCCTATAATCACAGCCAGTGAGTGTCACCACTTCTCTCTCCCACTGGCCAACATCTTTACAGTAACTATGGAGACTAGTTCACAGGTTCAGCCTGGCAACCTTTCCTAATATCTCTAAGAGCTGCAAGAGGTTGGGGGCAAAATCCTTGGCCCCTCTTCCTGAGTTGCAGAGTGTGTGTTTCTCAGCTCCTAGGGATGTTTGCCTTTGATGCAACTGGGTAAGAGACAAAGGTGTGCCCAAAGCAGGCTGGAGATTAAAATGAAATCTTGTCATTTCAAAATGATCTTTAAAAAAAAGAATACTACTTTAACACTTTTTATTTCTATTCTTATTTAAAATTCCATCCTAGAAAAATAGATATAATTTATGAGACATGAAGGGTCACATATTGGATGATTTTGTCTATATAAAATATCTAGAATAAGTAAATCCATAGAGACAGAAAGTAAATCTGTAGTTGCTAAGGTCTGGGGTAGGAGAGGGCGAGTAGGGAGTGACAGTTAATGGAATGCATCTCCTTTTGGGGGTTATAAAAATGGTTTAGAACTGATAGAAGTGACAGTTGTATAACATTGTGAATGTACTAAATGCCATTAAATAAATGCATACTTTAAGATGGTTAATTTTATGTTAAGTGAATTTCACCTCAATTTTTTAAAAGACAGTTGGTGGAAACATTTAGTGAAAGTTAAACATACACAAGATATTAAATGGTATTGTGGAATTACAAATTTTCTTATGTGTGATAATAGCGTGATATTTTTTATTCTTTTTTCGAAGTTGCATGTGGAAACAGGCAACAAAAGCAAAACTAGATAAGTGAGACTACATCAAACTAAAAAGCTCTGCGCAGCCAAGGAAACAAAGTAACAAGGCAACCTGGGAAATGGGAGAAAATATTTGCCAATCATATATCTGTTAAGGGGTTAACATTCAAAGTATATAAGAAACATCTACAACTCAATAGCAAAAAACAACTAGATTTTAAAAATGGACGAAGGACTTGAATAGATATCTCTTTAAAGAACATATGCAAATGGTCAACAGATATATGAAAAGGTGCTCAATATCACTCATTATCAAGGAAATGTAAATTGAAATCACAATGAGATACCACCTCACACCTTTGGATGACAATTATGAAAAAATTAAAAAATAAAATAAATAAAAAAGATAAGCATTGGCAAGGATATGGAGAAATTGGAAACCTTGTGCACTGCGAGTGGGAATGTAAAATGGTGCGGCCACTATGGAAAACAGTATGGAGGTGCCTCAAAAAATTAAAAACAGAACTTCCTTATGACCTAGCAATCTCACTTCTGGGTATTTATCCAAAAGAGCTGAAATCGGGATCTTGGAATGATATCTGCACCTGCATGTTTATTGTAGCATTATTCACAATAGTTAATATAGAGAAACAACACAAATGTCCATTGACAGGTAAGGAAAACGTAATACACACACAAGGAATATTATTTAATCTTAAACAAGAAGGAAATCCTGGCACATGTAACATGGCATATGTAACACGGATGAACACGAAGGACATTATGCAAGTGAAAGAGAACAGTCAACCTCTCCCTGCTTCCCTCTGGCAATCACTGGTTTGTTTTCTATATAAAGAAAAATATTTTAATCGTTGAATCTAAGTGGAAGCTATAGGGCTGTTCAGTTCACTATTGTTTGAACAAATTTTGTCACAGACGGACAAATGCTGCACAATTCCACTTATATGAGGTATCTAAAGTAATCAAACTCATAGAAGCAGGAAGTAGAATGGTGGTCGCCAGGGGTTGGGGAGGGGTAAATGGGGAATTGCCCAGTAAGTATAAAGTTTTGGTTATATAAGTTAAGTAAATTCAAGAGATCTGTAGTACAACATCTTGCCTAAAGTTAAAAATACTGTATTGTGCACTTAAAAATTTAAGTGCACACATACACACACAAGGGACTTGAGGGACCTTTTAGAGGTGAGGTATATGTTCATTACCATGATTTGGATGATGGTTTCGTGGGTGTATGCATTTGACCAAACTCATCCAATTGTTTTCATTAAACATGTGCAGTTTTTTATATATCAGTTACAACCAATAACGTTGTTAATTCAAAAAAATGTGTGCTGAATTTATTGGGGTGATGTCACAATAATCCGTAACTTACTTTCTAAGAGTTCAGCAAAAATTTCTTTATAGACAGAGACTGAAGAAAAAAATTTTTCTTTTTAAATTTTTTATATATCACTTTAAATTTTTATATTTAATTATAAGTTGACATACAATATTAGTCTCAGGTATACAACATATGATTCAACAGTTATGTACCTTTCAAAGTGTGACAATAAGTCTAGTAACCATCTGTCACTGTACATAGATATTACAATATTATTAACTCTATTCCTTATGCTGTATGAACATCCTTGTGAACTGAAGTTTCTACTTCTTAATCCCTTCCCCTTTTCCACCCAACCTCTCCCTGCTTCCCTCTGGCAATCACTGGTTTGTTTTCTATATAAAGAAAAATATCTTAATCGTTGAATCTAAGTGGAAGCTATAGGGCTGTTCAGTTCACTATTGTTTGAACAAATTTTGAAAATACATATTGAGAGAAATTTCTTAAGGTTCTCCTGAAATTCAGAGTGAAGTTCAAGGCTCGTATTAATCAATAAATTGATTAGTTATTTAATTAATGCAAAAAATTTTTGAGCATCTATTGGATTTCAAGTTCTGTGCTAGGTGTCCAGATGATAATAATGAACAAAACAGATGCAACAATGCTTACAGCCCAAGGAGGGAACTCATGAATAATTAGGCAACACAATATCCATTATGGTGGGAAGATACAGGATGCCAAGGGAATGAACAAGATGGGCTCAAAGAGTTAAGAAAAGTTCCCAGAGGATGGAAGACAAAGACTGAGACCTCAAGACCTTATTTACCGTCAGCACGAAAAGAAAGAGAAAGACCATCCCGGGTAAAACCAGCAGAGTGAAATCCTAAAGGTAAGGTTCTGGACCAGAGGCTGTAAATCAAATTGCCCCCAGGATCCAGTGTAGGGGAGCTGCCACTCAATTCTAGTCTGCCCGAAGTCGGGTAGGAAACAGAACCAAGGAGGTCAAGTGATCACCCCCGTGGTCGGTAAGTCCCAGTCCCAGATCATTTTCACTCTCCTGTCTTGCCTACGAGGATGTAACTCCTTCCTAAAGGGGACGTAGCGGGCAGCCAAAACTGTGTTCAAGGCATTAGAAAAACACCAAGGCAGAGGAAATAACTACGACCCTGACCACCAGCCAGGCGTAGATTAATATGTGTCCTCATGCCATCTAGGGCCTCCCCACTGTACATATTTTTTGTTTTTCTTTAAAGAGAGTTGGAGAGAGGGATGCAGACACAGGGTGGAGATTCCTAGAACTGTGAAGTCTTATTAGTATTGTGGGGTGGATGATTTGGTCATTCTAGAGCTACTTAAACAGAGCCATGCAGCAAAATGATGAGAGGCCTCACGATTTTGTGTTTTGTCCTTGCTTGCCTGACTGTAGCCAGATCAATTCTGATTCACACTGGAGACTGGAGAGAAAAAATTAAAAAGAAAAAAAAAAAAAAAAGCCCTTTCTTTTACCTTACTTTTGCTCTAGGGGAGGCAGAGGTAGAGAAAGACAGAGGTGGGGTTTTAGAGAAAAAAGAATACTTCAGAAACCTTAAAATTGATATGGTATTTGGCCTTTTGAAAATAAATAAATTAGGCTAAACAGTTATGACTTACACTTTTTTTCTCAAGGCTAGCTACCCTTTTCAATAGGATTATAAAGTTAATGGTTTCGGGGCGGGGTTTGGAGCAGGGCTTGGGAAGTGTCCAGTAGTATGTTTAAGATTTTATTCTGAACTGAAAGCAAAGAAAAAAAGAAATGAACAAACAAATAACCCATGGACACAATCAATAGTTTAATGTTTATTTGGGGATGAGTGGGTTAGGGAGGGGTGAAAGGGGAGGGAGTGGGAGAGGAGGAGGGGAAGCTAAATATAAGGTGATGGAAAGAGAAGTCACATTAGGTGGTGAACTTATTACACATCAAGTTGACAATGCACTGTACAATTGTATGCCTGAAACCTATGTAATCCTTGCTAACAGATGTCACCCCAGTAAGTCTAACAATAAAAATGAATTTAAAAAAAAAATTTTGGAGTTAAAAAAAAAAAAAAAAGATTTTATTCTGGGAGTCTGAGGGGCTTCTGCAAAATTCATGCTAGTGTCCTAAGCTGGGGTGCCCACTTTATAGTTAGAGCCCTTGAAGAAACTTCTCCCCATTTCCTATCTTGAAACACATCTCTTAGTGGGTTATTTTATTCTATTCCTGGGCCTGAGAAGAAGCCTGACTGCTAATTCGCAGCTCTAGCCCTTTGAAGTGCCATTGATATTCCAAACTTGGGGAGTCTCCCGCATCATAATGGAATCTTCAACCCGCCCCCAGCCACACTACAAATAAACTTGCCCCAGCGAACCTGTGAGTGGGCCCTGCGCACCACCGCCAGCCGGCCTCTGAGAAAAGGGCCTGGGCAGCATAAGCTTTGCAAAGGAAAATAAAATCCTCAGCATGAAGCCTCCAACAAGGAAAACAGTGAGATATTTAAACCTGAGCATTTCTTTTAAAAGACTTGGGTGTTCTTCAGAAAGGGAATTTCCCTCCCACCTCAGAAGGGTCCAAAGTGTTACTCATATTATTTACAGAGCTTTGAAGTATGTCTCCAAAGTTTGAGGTCAGCCCTGAGGAATGTGAGGGTCAAATCATTTTCCCTTTCTGATGAGGGAAAGCTGTGAATTTAATACCACAATTTATTCAAAACAAGGAAATACACTGAGGCACTATGAATGCACAACAGCAGACGGCTGGGACCATAGCATACTCCAAAGAGTTTATATGGTTTGGCGAACAGTGGTGATAAGTTTAATGAGTCTCTTGGTTAAGCCATTCCTACCAACCTCACCACCTGTAAACTGTAAGACATTTTGCTTCCAATAATAGAAATGGACTTAATTTATTTAAACAATGTAAGAGTCATCATTTTCTAAAAGTAAAAATAATTAAAGATGTATTTCTATAGTATGTGTATATTTTAGGAAAACTGGATGTTAAATAGCACATCTGGGGCATCTGGCTTTCCCTGATAACCCCCTAAGTGACCTGCCTTTTTAAAAGTGGCCATTTGAGCTTTATTATCTTAACAAGGACCCGCATTTATATAGCTGCCTTTTTTTATGGAGCTCAAAGCACTTGGTTGACCTTGAAATGTCCTTCATGCATAGGAGGATGCTCTCCCTGACCTCCAGAGATGGCAAGACCTTCACAGGCCAAGGACCAAAAGGCTTGGATGCAGAGAGTGGTGCTTAGTGAGCGTCCAAACTGTCTTCTCAGCTTGAATGACATAAGAATATTTTGGACTACAGGACTCAGTAGATGCTACCGCTATATACTTGGAGAGGCTGCAAGAGGTCCAACACTCTGAGTCAAGTTTGTAGCTTTATTTCCACATCTGTAGAATGGGATTAATAATACTTATCATACATCTGTTGTATAACACTTTATTGCCCTTATATGTTTGCATAGCTGTCTTCCCCTATTATGTGAAATATAGCTGAATTAGCATTCCTGGCTGAATAAATATTGAATGACCTGGCACTGTGCTCATTGCTTTACTTAGATTATTTTATTTAATCCTCACAAAAACCACATGGGTCAGGTATAATTATTAGCAGACACAGAAAAGTAATACTTAGAACAGTTAAGTAGCTTGCCTGACTTCATAAACTAGTTGGAATTGGGGCTCAAGGCAAAGCACTGTGTCTCTAAAGTTTATGTTCATAACCAAGACATCACTTCTTATTCTTGGCCAGCTCAGATAGTAACGTATGTAGTAGACATGTAAATAAATGATTGCGATGTAATGCACTAAGGAAGGAGACATGGTAAAATGCATTTTCAGGTGACTTTATGTTTTGTTCCAGTCATTTTAAATAAACCTGGCTCACCTTGGGATACCCAAGCTAGACCGCATACCACATAACCAATCTCTAACAGTCACAGTGAAATTACTTCAGGTCCCTTCAGCTCATATTTCCTCTTCACTCTCTTCTTGACTGGACTCTGGACCTCGTTGGGTGCTCTTCCTTGACTCCAGCCTCCCATCTACCTGGGGACCTTGTTTTGAATTTATTCTACAGGAGGTCAGACACGTCAGTGGTCTTTACAGTGGAATATGTGCCCCTCCTGAAATCCAAAAAAAAAAAAACTTTCCAAAGGATGTGTGGGTCAGAGGAGGGTTCAATGGAATTGGTTTCCAGACCCTTAACTTCTATGTATACTCTTTTCTAAAACTAATTTTTCCTGAGAGAAAGCTCATTGAAAAGGAACAAGCTCTTATGCCTTGTTTCCCCTTCATTTCTCCCTCTTTACAAAAAAACAAAAACAAAAAACAAAACTATACTTTTCTCTCTTACAATCTTACTGAAGATGCATGGCCCAGTGAGATGCAAGGCACTTGGAAATATTTGTGTCTGTCATAGTTTCCAATTCTTTTCTTTCAGCCACAGTGAAAGAGGATCCAATTGAATTTCTAGCTAATGGATCATTTAAAATACTTTTGATTATCGGGTTGAATGTATATCAGAATTTCAGACAATTGAGAAATGTTGCTATAACAAAATAACTCCCTATGCATTTTGTCACTTACTAAACGAGTTTTTCAATGTTTCCATTTATAAATACAAAAACTGGAATAGAAATAATGCTGAACCCTGTCTCATTCTAATAGCATTGTGACATCCATAATTTAATTAAACTATAATTTAATTGAACTAATTAAAACATACAGCCCCAGTTATCTTATAAGAATTACATTTTCAAGGAGTCTGTTTTTATTTATAAAAATATATAATATTTATGTTTTAGACTAATTGTGTACTATTAATCATCATAATAATTCAGTCAATATTTTAACATTTACAGCTTGATGGCTGGCAGAAAATTTTTAATTAAAATGTCTATATGTATACATATTTATAGCTAAGAATTATAATACAGTGATCTGTAAGACTTTTAAGCATAAAATAAGTTACATAAAAATAAAATTCTTTGGGGCAGAAGTGAACTGGAAATATGAGTTAAAAAAATAAACGAAGATCTGAACATTTAGCCTGTTAACAGAGAGTTTATTTGTATATTTTTAAATAGATGATGGTGGTTATCAAATTGGTACTTAGGGCCAATGGATGTATTTTAAAGGATGATGTAACAATTTCATATAAAAATTTAATATTTACAATATTTTATTTAAAAGGTTCATATTTATAATATGATGGAAATATAACCTTTGAACTATTCTATTTACATTTAAAATGTACAAGGGGATGCTAAATTTGAAAAGAAATTTTAACAGGTACGTGTGAGCAAATTTTGAAGATCACTTTATATGCAAAAAAAGAAAAAGAAGCAATACTCATATTCCTTATCTGGCAAGTATATAATAAATAGGTGCTTAATAAGTGTATATTAAATAAATGAATGCTGAAGTTGTTTGTAAATTAAAAATTGCTCTCCAAATGTTAGAGCTGGTGACACAGCATTGCATCACATCCCTCATCAAAAGAAATCTCATAGAGTTAGTTCAGAATGAAATACTATTAATATTAACAGCATAGATCCTGCTCCTGTGCATAGTGTTCATTATTTTCACTATATCTGACAACCTTCAATAATCACATGATATTGCCCTCAAAGTATGTTGTTAGTAAACTCAATATCGAAAGATTTCCCCCAATAAGTACTTTTATACTAGTGGGAAGAACTAGAGTATAAATCTCTTTGAAATGGAATCTGGCGAAGGCTGTTCAAATGACAAATGCATTCATCCTTTAGTTCACAATCATACATCTAAGATTTTCTTTACAAATACACTTGGACTCATATAAAGTAACTCATTTTATGAAATATTGGGAAAAGACTGGTAACTATGCAAGCAGGATTAGTTAAATTCAGGTACTTGTACATACACTATGGCATACTATACAGCTATAAAAATATCAGTGTCTATAAACTGATAGAGAAACATCTCTGGATAGATTGTGAAATAGGAAACAAAATCAAGGTGCTTCCTATTGTTTATGATATGCAACCCTCTGCAAGAAAGGAAGGGGAATAAGAAAATACATATTTATATCTGCTTGGATTGGCATAAGGAAACACTGGAGGAACAAAAATAGAATCAAGAGGAACAGAGGGGCTAGAGATAAGGTGGGATAGAAACTTTTCAGCATATGCCTTTTATATTATTTTGATTTTTGGACTACGTATTACAACAATTCAAAAAAATAAAAATACCGAAAACTGTCAACCACAGTCCAGTGCTGAAGCCGATATTTTAATTAGCTGGCCTTACCTAAGGATATTTTCTGAATCAAGACCCAATATTGAAGTCTCTTGGACATGTTTCCTCTGTATGATTGTAGATGCATATTTTATTGATTTTGCTGCAGGAGCAGTAATTGCTAAATTGGAACTCCATGAAATGTGTGCGTATACCCCATAGCAGCTTAATTTATTTAATGGTTTTAAGCAATTTACAAAAAGTGACTTAGGTTGTTTTTGGCTAGCTCCCTATAGTTCGCCTTTCTTTTAAGTTCCAATAGTCAATGGAGTCTGGTACGTTTCGTTGAGCATACTCAAATGTACAGCAGAACTATTTTAATGGCACATTTAGTGCCCATTTGTAATAATGTTTTTAGTCATTAAAATGTACACTAGGGAGAGCCATGACAGCAGCACTAATTAGTCATGCAGAAACTGGGATGAGGAGAAGGAGGTTCAGTTCTCTCTCACACCCTATTCCAATTTTTCACCAGCATTTTGACCTCAACAAGACCTCCGTCCCCTTGATCCCTCCATTCTCGGCTAGTCCGTCAGCCCCCTCTGGCTTCATTTCCTTCCCTACTGAGCCAGGACCCCAGGGTGCACCATTTCGACCTCTCTCTTGTCAACACTTTCGATTTCCTCGACCCTTTGCCTTCTGCCACATACCCCCTGCCAACCTCCAATTTCAGATTCCGCCAGCAATCCATCTTCTCTCTGCCTACACTGAGGCTGCCAAGCACAGCTGGAGAGAACCACACAACCCTCAGATTGGTGCCACTGTAGATTTATGTTTTCTGATCTCGGCTCAACTCTCAACACCATTTCTCAACCTGTCCTGCGTCAGCTCCCACGCACACTCCCCTCAAGAGCTATTCTGAACCCTTGCCCCAGTCCCCTCCTCCTCTCATTCTGATGGCCTTGCCCCAGATACTGAGAGAAATAAGCTAACAGTGTACGCTCTTTCTCCTATTGAACCAGAAATGGTGATGGGTTCTCTGGCCAGATGGACCACAGGGTTAAAGTGGAGAGTAGGGTGTGAGACACCACTTTCCATAGGACCAATACCTTCCTTGGACCATAATCATGCCTGATTAAGAGCCACTGCCTGAAACTCTGGTCTCCTTTTATTCTAGCCTCTTCTTTACCACCTGGTCACTCCCTAACTCACTGCAATCCTGCTGCCACTTCCACCCCTTCTCTGAAATGGCACTTTCTTAGATCTCTTCTGATATTCAAGGCCCCATTGAAATATAAAGCCTTTACTTAGTTCTTATCTTTATTGACTTCCTCACACAAGTGACTACATTGACCATACCCTCTTCTTAGCCATCACTCTCCTTCATCTTCCTCTAGGACAATTCTTGATCAATTCCCTTTCCTGACCTCCCTTTCTCTACAACAGCCGAAGTGGCTGATCTCCTTGTATATTCTCCTCACACTCTACCCACTGGGTAATCTCATCACCTCTGATGGGCTTAGTGACCTCCATATGTAGGCTGATCCTGCTCAAGACTGAATTCAGAATTTAAATGATTCATCCCATTATCGTATAGCTAGTTAGTGGGAAAGTCAGGATTTAAATTTTAGTTCTCTGACTCCAAGCCTGGTGTTCTTTCTCCTTTTATACCGGTGTAGCCATTACCTGGAGAAAACAAACGTTCAAACCCATGAAGTAGTGGCCTGAAAGTCCAGCTGCTATAACAAGGTCCTGACTAATTAAAAACCACTCTTACTCATTGCCTTTACTGCAATGTAGAAAATAGTGTCCATGTGTCTACATGCAATATATTTTAAATGTATGAATTTCACATAATGCACATTTTAAAAGTAAAAGTTACAGTATTTTTTGCAATGAGACATTAGCAATAATGCACTATTCTATTTCCTAAATAAAACAGGGACTTAGAAAGGTCTTTAAGTCCTACCATTATATGTTATTATTTTAATTTCAACTGAATGGCCGATCAGAAATTAAGATGAAGGACCATAAACTTGTCTTGGAAAGAAAACAACCACCTAACCACTCCTTACAAGAGGGTCAGATTTTCTTGTGATGTGAACAAATCTTGCCTGAAAGTAAATGTATATGGATATGTGTATAGAATACTTATGCTAAAGTTACTGCAGTTAGCATGTTTCATGCAACAGACTCATAGGATTATAACTTAGAGATAAGGTCCAAGCTCCTAATTTACAGATAATTTTAATGCAGTAATTATCACTACTATTTATCAACTACCTGCTCTATGCGTATTATGCACAAATCACCCCCAAGTTTAAGCGATAGCCATTCTAATTGACTTGTGCCATCTTGAATATACTGTATTCCAGTTCCAAATAGAGACCGCTGCAAACATCAGGTTGTTGTTTGTGGCAGTGAAGAATTAAAGCTAACCTAAGTATTCATTACTAGTGGGAATGCATAAGTAAAATCAAGTAAATGTATGCAATAGGTACTGGCAGCAGTGAGAAGTTACATATATGAATAGTGCAGCATTAATATATCTTAAAAATTAAATCTTTAGTTAAAATAGAATAAACAAAATAGGATTTATAGCCCATTAGTATTAACATAAATTCATCAATACCCACAAAACAGCACCATATATTTTAAATACACACACACACACACACACACATACAGATAACTAAAATTATGTGATGGTAGTTGATTCAATATACAAAGTGAGTACTGATAGAGCAAGAAACAGGAATTGAAAAGAGGATCGTGGGTCAAAAAGAAAATTATGAAACAAAATAAAAGAGAGGCTGGGTTGGATGGATGGCCACAGTGTGCAACAAAATGAGGAGTCTGTTCAACTCAATTCTGGGCACCTTAAATTCTAAAGAAAAGAGGAGGAAAAAAGAGAATATAAATATAAGGGTTTCACCATTTCCCAAATTCTATTCTAAGACAAATGATTTCTTTATACATAATGATAAGACAAATTTTAGTACAGGTGTTTTAGTTTTATTTTCAGTCTTTGTAATCAGACCTTACATAATACATCACTCTTATCATAACACAGAGAATATTGTGGCTCTTAAATCTAATTTTTAAGAAAAGACGGCAAAAGGAGAATGAAAACCAGAAATACAAACGCTACTTTTTACAAAACCAGGAGAAATTTATGACCATGAACCATAATATGTGAAGATGAGCTAAAAGTAAGAAAGCTCAGTTAGGGGTGCTGAATAAAGATGAGAAAAAAACTGCCTATGGCTCTAAATCTCAGGCCAAACCCTAGCGAACAGCTTACCTAAGTAGGACAAATGAACATGTCCTTGTTTATTAGATCAGTGACGGTGGTGAAAACATCCCTTTGTTAAAAAGCAGGAACAGGTGAAAAGGGAATAAATGAGAAATTACATAATCACAGCTATTTGTGGAAAGCAGTAAGTCAAGAGAGGGAAGAGAGACTGCCTGTTGTAAGCAGACCTACAGCTGCCGATCTCTACTAGCTGGGGAGCAATGAAGTCTGGCAGAAGTCACATACACAACTCTTCTGGTGAATCAAGAATACGGTCCTGTCCTGTCTTCTACTCTAAACTCATGAGAATACTGTTTCCAAGAGGAAAAAAAATAAACATTTTTAAAGATAGAGAATAATAAAAAAAAGTAATCACAGGATCTATGCAAAAATAGAGAAAAATAAAGAACGACATTTTAAAAATAATGACAAAGAAATACTCAGAAAAATGTGATATTAGATCTGAGAATTGTAGCAAAATATATTGCCCTAAATTTTAAAAGTTTAATTATATAAAGATTTGCATGACATTATACATTTGTCCAAAGTCATAGAATGCACAGCAGCAAGAGTGAACTCTAATTTACACTATGGTCTTTGGGAGATAATGATGTGTCAACGTGGGTTCATTGATTGAAACAAATGTACCACTGTGATGGGAGGTATCAGCAGTGGGTAAGGTCATGCATGTGTGGGGACAAAACTATGAGTATAACTCTCTGTACTTTTTGCTCATTTTTACTGTGAACCTAAACCTGCTCTAAAAAAAAAAAAAATCTACTTTTAAAAATGAAAAAAAAAAAAAAAGAATTACCTAAAAACAAGAGCTCAAAAGAGAAATGCAGTAGTAGTTCAAGGAAGATACGGAACGGCTAAAGAAAAACATAAATTTGAGTGGCAGGCAGGAAAAAAGTAAAAAGTGATCACAAAAATGCAGATCACATGGAAAATAGTACAAAAAACAATAGCAACTGCTGAAAAAGAATAATGGACATTGACAGATACAAGCAAAATGAAATGAAAATGAACAAATGATTAAAACATATTAGAGAGAAAAAGTTATGCTTAAAAAAGATAAAAATGATCTAATACATTGATAATTGGTGTCTCTAAAAACCTGAACCCTCCAAAATAAGAAAAAGTACATAAATAATATATATCAATTTAATTAAAGAAAACTCCCCAAGAATAAGACTTGAATCTACAGACTAAAAAAGCACCCCACGTTCCAAGAAAATATGACATAAGAGTAATTACATCAAACAGGTTCAATTGTAGATAACACTAAGCACTCTAGCTCTCATAAGAAGAATTAATACATGGGGGTTATAGCCATATACAAAAGCTGAAAGGACTAGAGACGTAGGATCTAGATCAGGAATGTTCAACCTGAGGCTCAGAATGGCTTTAAATGAGGCCCAACACAAATTCTTAAAACATTATGAGATTTTTTTGTGACCTCTTTTAGCTCATCAGCTGTCATTACTGTGAGTATATTTTATGTGTGGCCCAAGACAATTCTCCTTCTTCCAATGTGGCCCAGGGAAGCCAAAAGTTTGGACACCACTGCTCTAGACTGAACTTTCAGTGATAACTCCCAGAATACTACCACAAAATTGGCCTATCAGGGAGGCTGTGACTTCTACCATGATCAAGAAATTGGAAAATCATGAAGAAGCTGCCTGGTGTGCAGATACCAATCTGCATACCACCTTTGCCCAGATCCAGAGTTCAGAAAGTGTCTTAGTCTGCTTGGGTTGCCATAACAAAAATACCATAGACTAGCTGTCTTAAATGCCAAACACTTACAGTATTTCACCATGTATAACGTACTCCCGTGTATAAAGTGCACCCATGTTTTTGGCCCAAACTTTCAGAGAGCAAAATCTTTTAATTTTTAAATTTAAGTTTTTATTTGTTAATATTTAGGTACTTGTTTTTTGTATTATAAAGGAATTTTTGCATTTATTTTTTAACATTATGGTACAAGAAATTTTATGTAACAAATAATTACAAAACACAACAGATACAAGGTATGAGAAATTTTATATATAAAATTTTTTTGTATAAAAAAAGATTACCATATTCCAAGGTATTATTTTACATGCAGATATCATTATTGATTTTTAGAGTTAAAATTTTAACTCTTAAGCATAAATAAAACAATTAAAAACATTTATATAGATATGGAATTAGCACTATCCATATATAATGTGTATCTTTGTTTTTCCCTCACAAATTTGGGCAAAAAAAGTGTGCATATTATACACAGCAACATATGGTATTTCTCACAGTACTAGAGGCCAAAAATTCTAAGATCAAGGTGCTAGCAGATTCCAAGTGTGGTGGCAGCTTGCTTCCTGGTTCATAGACAGCAGTCTTTCTACGTCCTACATGACGGAAGGATCAAGGGAGCTCTCTAGGGTCTCATTTATAAGGGCACTATTCTCAGTCATGGGGCATCCACACTTATGACCAAACAACTTCCCAAAAGCCCCACCTTCAAATACCATCACATCAGCGATTAGGTTTAAACATAGGAATTTTTTTAATTGTTAAATTTATTGGGGTGACATTGGTTAGTAAAAATGACATAGGTTCCAGATGAACAATTCTACATTACATCATCTATGTGTTGTGTTACGTGTTCATCACTCAGAGTCAGTTCTCTTTCCATCACCATATGTTTGAGACCCTGTCCCTTCTCTCCCATCCGCCTCTCCCCATACCCTCACATAATCACTAACCACTAAATTATTGATTATGTCCATGAGTTTTTGTTTCTTTGTTGATTTCAGCTTTGTGTTTCATATATGATCGAAGTCATATGATTCTTGGTTTTTTTCTGTCTGGCTTATTTCACTTTGCATGATAGTCTCAAGATCCAGCCAAGGTTTCAACATATAAATTTTAAGGGTACACAAACATTCTGTGCATAACAGAAAGTCATTGTTATAACTGTTGGCTCTATTATCACAGTCAGTCAGGACCTATGCCAGTCAAATGGTTATTCTACTCACAGTTTTTTGATACTTATAAATATAGGGACCAGACACTAACATGTCTGGTACGGCTGCTATGGAATAAAGCAAATACTTGCATTACTGGATTTTCCAGCAAAAACAGCAGTAGTAGAAGAAGCTTCGCCTTTGGCCCTCTTCCACCTTTCAAATTATAGTTGGTTGCTCGATGGCAGCTAAATCACATGCAGAACCTGAGCTTCAAGAATTCTAGGGTATTAAATCTTTAGTAGATGAAATGCTTAAAGGGAGTTAAGCACCTAGGACATAGATCAAGTCACCTAAAAGGAGAAAAATATCAGGTTGTCCAAAAAACAACAATAACAACAGCCAACAATAAATGCTAAAAGATGGAGAAGCCTTGCCTTTAAATTCCTTGAGAGAAGATCATGTGACCCAACTGTTTTAGTCCCAGCCTAACTTTAATTCAAGTAAAAGGCAGTAGGTAAACATCTTTAACATGTAAGAACTCAAGGAATATAGTTCCCATGAGTCCTTCTTGAAAAAAGGACTATAAAAGAAACTTCAGTCAATGAAAAGATGAATGGAGAAACAATAACAAAATCATTGCCAATAAAAATTGAATCCATTTAGCTGTAGATCAAGAATAAAACAAATGTGAGAATTGTGGTTTCAGAACAGAATGTAAATACTTTAAACCTTGACAATGTAGAAAACAAATAATTAGTATAAATTGGAACGTGATGGAAAAGTAAAGAAAGAAAGTAGTGTTAAGTACACTATTTTTTTTTCAATAGCCACAGGTCAAGAAAAGAAAATTTAAAGCTGACAGATCAACTAATCATGGTAAAAGCATATTTAAAAGTATAAAGAAAAAAATGTTAAAATAATATATTGACCAAAACTAGATATTAGAAGAGAGAGAGAAGAGGATGTAGTAAGTGGAAATGCAAGTAACTTTATAATTGATCCTAGTAAGGCGTCAGTAGATACTATCAAAAGAAAGAGAATTAAATATAAACTAATAATAAAGGTAACCATTAGAAAAACAGGCACACAAAAAAACATAATTTCCAAAGAATATTTAACATTATTTATTAGTTAATGGTATAAAGAGTGAAAAGCTAATTAAAAATTTTATGTAACTATTTGCAAAGCCCATATCTAAAATACACAGAAAAGTAAAAGTTAAAAGATGGAAAAAGGTATACCAAACAAATACCGTCCAAAAGAAAACTGATGTAAAAAATGCAAAGAGAACTAAAAAAATTACTAACTTAAGGTATTTTAAAGCACCTTTAACTGTTTGTAAAGATTGTTAAAGTATATAGACAACTCATTTACCCTGCCTGGGCTCTGATGACCTTCTCTGGGTCTTTTCGACTCTCTCCAGCTAATCCTGATGCCTATCATGCCCTTCCCCAACATATAGCTATAGAACCAAAATGAATGGAGAGCAAAAGACCTACTCTAGTGTTAATCACAAAGGAAAAAAAATAATTATAATGTAGAAGGCTGGTAGACACTACCTTAGTCAAGTGAACATCATCATCAGTAATGGGACAAATCAAAATGATGTGACCCCTGATAGGATGCAATGGGAACACTTCTTGGTATTCTGCCAAAGATGCATAACCTAAATTTCATGATGAGGAAGCATCAGACAAATCCAAATTGAGGAATGCACTATAATCTTCAAGAGTGTCCAGGTCTTTAAAATCAAAGAAAGACTGAGAAACTGTTGTAAACTAAAGAAGACATAAACAACATGACAAATGAAGATAAAATGTGATCCTAAACTGGATCATTTGAAGTACACACAAAAATATTAAGGTGAATTAGGGCATTAAATTAGGGATTTATTATCAGATGTGAAGAGGAAAAAGTTCAATTGATACAGTCAGGGACTTTCAAACTAGCAGGAAGAAATAAAGAAGGAAAATTTTTTATCAAATCAAAAGGGATTTAAGAATTTAAAAAAACAGAAAAAGTAGGGTAAGTTGAGGACACAAAATTAAATGATAAAAAGTGAATCAATATATCTATGAATATATTAAACCCTATGGTAAAAACAAAGATTCTTGGACTATATTTGAAGAAAAATATCTAGCTATATGCTATTTAAAAGAGATGTACACAAAACCTAAGGCTATAGATAGCATAGCTTAAAAGTAAAATTTAGATACAAACCGAAGAAAATATTCTCTTATTATACTGCAAAAACAGTTAGGAATCAATAACAAAAATATAACTAGAAAAAAAGTGTATGTTCAGAAATATTAATACTTAAAAGGCCAGATTTCAATAATTTTTGGTCAAAAAAGAAATTCTGATAGAAATTTGAAAACATTTACAATTTTATAGTAATGGAAATATCCCATATTAAAATTGTGACAATACAGAATTAGAGAGTCATTTAAAGGCTTAATATCATATATTATAAAAGAAGGAAATATAAAAATTAATTATTTAAATAAGCATCAAATTTAAAATTTTACAAAAAGGATAGAATAAACAAAAGGTAAGTAGAATAAGTAAATTATAAATATAAAAGAAATTAATAAAAATAAAAACCAATATAAAGACTAATTTAACCAAAAATACTTATTGAATATGAGTATGAAGCACACACTGGGGAAGCAGCAATGATCAAAACAAGCCAAAATTCCCACCCTTATGTATGTAGTTTATATTTTAATGTTTTGATATATATGATGAGCAAATAATTTTAGACTTACAGGAAAATTGCAAAGATGATACAGAGAGTTTCCCTAGTTGTTAGCATCTTACCTTATCATGGTGCATTTCTCGAAACTAAGAAACTGTCATTGACACATTACTATTAATAAACCATAGACTTTATTTGGAATTCACCTAATTTTTCTGTGACTGTACTCATTCTATTGATTTACTTTTTTGTACATTTCAGTTCTGTCTTGAAATATACCATCTCTTTCTCTATTTCTTGAATATATCAATCATAGTTATTTAAAAATCTATGTCTAATAACTTCAATTTCTGGGCCATCTATAGGTCTGCTTTTATTGCTTATTTCTTCTCTTGATTTTTAATTCTTTGATCTTTTTTTTTTAACATTCTTCGTGACTTGTGATTGCTTGTTGAACATTGTACATGAAAATTTTTAGGTTCCAGATGATACCTACCACCAGAGTAAAGGCAAATTACCTTGTTCTAATGAAGGACAGGTGTCTGTTGTGAGGGCTGGTTTATTTCTGGTTATTGTATCTGTATTGTTTTATTTAATCATCACAACAAACTTATGAAACAAATATGTTAATGTTATTTGGGGACTTTGTTAACCATTGCATTTGCAATATCTAAAATAGTACCTGACAAACAGTAGACCTAAAATAAATATTTGTTGAACTAAGGAACTCAAAGAACTAAGGAACTCAAACAGTGCAAATTAAAAAATAAGAGAAACTATTGTATGCCTATCAAATTGAAAAAGATAAGAGAATTATGGTACTTGTTTTCCAAAAGCACCTGGTGAAATAACCATACTTCAATATTTTGTGTGGTGATTTTTGCTGATTTACCCTTTTAGAAATCACTTGCTTATTCACACATTTGTTAAATATTTACTAAGCATTCAGTGGTATACCATGTGTGCTTGCCCCTGGGACTTCAAATTGTCTTTACATGTTCTATGACCTTCAGTATCTTTTTTGGAAACCCATATTAATAGCTCTTAAAATATTTACTACCATGTGTGCAATAATTTATTTCTAGCAAGTATTTAATAATTCCATTTCTATAACTAAATCCTGCAAAATTATTCAGAGCTTTTCTTTTATTCATTTGTCTAACATATACTGAGAGTTGTTATTATTACTTTAGTAATAATAACAACTAATACTTATTAAGATCTTCAGACAGCATGTAGTGGTTAAAGGCATGGAGTCTGGAGCCAGATTACTTGCGTTTAAATCTTGGCTCTACCACTCACTGCTCTGACTCTCCATGTTTCAGTTTTCTTATCTGAAAATAATAATAATAGTAGCTGGTTCATAATTTAGCTGTGAGGATTAAATCAGTTAGTATTTATAAAGTGCTTAGAACAGTGCCTAGCATATCTAATAAAGTGCTATATAGTTTTTATCATGTGTTACTTTGTGTTCTAAATGCTTCACTTGTGCTAATTTATTTAATCCTCACAGCTACTCTAGGAGGTAGGTACTACTATTATCTTTATGTTAGAGGAAATAAATAAATCAGAAGCTAAGGGAGGTGAAGGAGCATACTCAAGTAAATGTTTGAACTGGAATTTGAACACAGGTAGACAGGCTCCAGAGCCTGTACAGATAATCACTAACCTCTATCATTTCAGGTACTATTCTGGGTATAAGAAAGCCCAGCTTTAGCTAGGGACAGGATTAGTACCTAGTAAGGCCAGTTTAAATAGCAGTAATAGATAATAATAGATAGTAGGTTATAGCTGACATTTCCAGAGGTCATAATAAGAGTCACTCAATCTCCATATCTACATAGCAGACCTGTGTTTTCCACCTGCCCAGCATCACCTGTGATTGCTGTCCCAGTCTCAGTGGTTTCTCTCACCTCCATTCTCAATTCTTGGTCAAGGATGACATTTTCCAAGTCTAGTCAATGAGACTCTTACACAGGACTTTTGCAGGAACCAATGATAGGGCAGGATTTACTTCCCACTGCTGTTAGATATTTTTGCCACTATTCTGGGAAAACTTGCCCGAGAATGAAGTCGAAAGGGGAGAGGTCAGACAAAAGATGAAGACAGTATCTTGATAGCACCATTGAATACTTGGATGGTCTGTGACTAAAGCCAAATTCAAGGGCTGTCTGGAAAAATTCCAGCCATTGTCAATATAATGAGAATGGTTCGTGGGTGCTTACTTTTCAGACAGCCCTTGTATACCTGCAGACTTCTGAGTCACATAAAACAGTGAATTCCCTTTTATGTTTTAACTGGAGTGGTTTTGCCACTAATGACTAAAAAAGTCCTTATTACTTCACAAGTGATTTCTCACATAATATTAATATTCAATATAACACTGTAAGGTAGGTACTGTTATCCCTATTAATGCATTAAGAAATTGAGACTTAAATTTGATAATGAGAAACTGGTAGAACCCATGAGGTCCAGGCAGTCCAGTCTAACTTTATAGTCATTTCCTTTGTGCTCTCTCCATGTGCTGCACATTTTTCTATCAATGCACCTGTAGTCCTTTATTAGTTTTTTGTTGTTGTTGTTTTTGTTTTTTTTTAATTCATTTTTATTCCTTTATTAGTTTTCATCTATCTCTTCCTATCAGTCTGGGAGCCCATCCACTTACAATGGGGCAAATGCTCAATAAATGTTGGTCAAATACAGTGAACTCTGCTCAACAACTTCAGTTGGGAATTTTTGTCCCTATCAAAAGAAGTCATTTCTTTGATCATGGCCCACACACTCCAGGTCAGACTAACTAGTTTTCTCCTGGACTTTTCAAGGTGCATGTTAACGTCTACGGTTAGTTGTGGTGTTAACCTATGACCTCTCCTCTCAAAACCACTTCGAATAACCTATAGGATCTTTGAAAGCCTAAAACACTTGTCTACATTTAGTAAGACCGGTTCCAAATGTAACCTATTGCTCTAGTAACACAGAATATACTACAAATATCACCATTGTTTAATTGTTTTCCCATCAATGAATATTATATCTTATTTAAATGAAGCCATGTAGCCCTTTCCTTCACACTTTGACAAATTTAAGTCATAATTATTCTTTTTCAAGTCACCCCCCCTCCTCCTACCCCCCTCAGAACCTCAGAATGTGACTTCATCTGGTTGTAGAGTTTTTTGCAGATATAATTAGTTAATATGAGATTATTCTGGAATATGGTGGCCCTCAATCGAATGTAACTAGTGTCGTTATAATAAGAGAAGACAGAGACACACAGCAAGAACACAACATGAGGACAAAGGCAGAGATTGGAGGGAGGAATCTACAAGCCAAAAAGCACCAAGGATTGCCAGCAGTACCAGAAGCTAAAGGGAATGAAACAGATTCTCCCCTAGAGACTTCAGAGAAATCATGGCTCTGCCAACACCTTAATTTCAGACTTAATGTAGCCTCAGAAACAGTGAAAGAATGAATTTGTATTGTTTTAAGCCATGGAGTTTCTGGTACTTTGTTGCAGTGGCCCTAGAAAACTAATACATTACTGTTGGGAAATAAATAATATCATCTAACTCACAAGATAATTAAAGGGATTAAACAACAGCAAGTATACAAAGAGTTTAGGAGTGTTGGCCCATAATAAATATTCAGGAAATGGAGCTATGATTATCAATAAGTGCTGTTAATTTTATACTGTAAAATAATAATAGGAATGACATGTAACTCTCCCAGAAAAACAGCATGCCCTCCCACCGAATCTTTTCGCTTAAAAGGTTGGAACACCTAGCATCTCCCTCCTCAAGGACCTCTCCCAGTAATGGTAATGAACAGCACACCAAGGATGGAGAAGTGTTTGCCTGCCTGGCCATTAGACTCAGCCTTGGGGAACTCTCATTGACACCACTTACATTTCTTTGTCTGGCAGTGGAAGAAGGACCAAGTCAAAAGGCATCGCTTGCACTCCCCAAAAAAGAACCATCAATCTTGGCCTAGGTGACTATCACATTGAACATTTTCAGGCAGCTTTTTCAACCTTGGAGGTTTAGGCAACCTGCCAGTAATGAAGATGTATTAATGCTTAATGCAGCTTAATGTAATAGGTGTCATGTTCATAATTTACAGAAGCTCTTTCTAAAGCATTAAATTCATTTATACTCCTTAAAAGCTACTCAATCGTGGGGGCTTAGTTCGGTAGGGTTTCTTTTTTAGGATCAAATGATATATAAATTGTTAACATATCCAAACTCATCCATTAGTGCATGTGAAAGCAATAAATGTGCCAAAGTAGCAATAACATGATCGAGGAAAGTCATTGTGGTCATTAGGGCTGAAAGGGTTTCATTTATGGCCCTGGGAAAGAGAATGAAGGCTGTAAAATAGACCCAGGAGCTCTCACTGACCAGGCACCCTACCTCATTACGCTCAATTTAAAAAAATTTTTAAATGTGTATTTTAGGTGCTCAAAAGTGGCAATGGGTTTTGCCTTTTGTTTTATAGCAAGATGTCCCTCCTACTTCCATTTGGCATTTTGAGAAAAGAAAATGAAACGGATTGATGAGGACTTCACATCCCAACTGTCTGTTGTAGAATATTAATTGGCTTCTTGGTAAATAACTCTAAGCAAAGCAGTGGGGAGGCATGACTAACAAGAGCCTTTGTTGGACAGATCTGGGAGGTCAGGAATTGATGGAATTATAAATCCTAGCACCGCATTTCCAAAGTTGTCCCAGGATCAACATAGGGATGAGAAGAAACTCTAACTTTGTATATTCGATTAAGGAACCACTACCTATTAACCCCATTATGATCTGCTGACATCCACCATTGCTCAAGTCCCTGTGAGTCAAGTTCCTGCCCTGCATCCCAGAATGCCAAGACACACTGCAAATTTTAAAGTTATGCTAACTAAGTTGGTGTTTCTCGGTCCTCAGTATAATTAGAATCACTTTGGAGCTTTTATAAACTAGCAATATCTTGACCCCAGCCCAGACAATTAAATCTCTAGTGGTGGAACATCGCCATCAGTAGTTTTTAAATGCTCCAGGAAGTTCTCTTGCACAGAGAGGACTAAGAACCATTAATTTAGCGACTATTACAAAAGTTCTAAGTAAAGATGATATAACACATGAGTCATTTCTTTTTCTTTAGAGTTCTCATGGAGCGATGTGTTGCAGGCATTCAGGGCTTGCCCAGGCATGCCTTCAAGAACTTGATGATGTGTTCAATCTCTTCTGAAGAGGTTCCCGAAATCAAGGGGAACCTTCCACCCAGGAGTCATTTCAGTGACTGAAAAGCTAGAGGCTGAAAGTGTAGTTCATGCCCAAGTAAAGCTCTCTTGCTGCTATCAGGGCACCGCCCCTTTATTAGTCCACCAAGCATACTACCTCTAACTCTGCCACAGCTCAGGCCCTCACTCACCTGATCAGATGCTGAAATAGGGAGCACCAGAAATGTTTATGGAGAGAGAATCCTGCTGAAGATGTTGCTCTGAGCTCCTGTTTGTCTATGAAAAGTCACAGGAGTCTTTACTGAGCACAGTCTGGATAAGGGTGGGGCAAGGGGCAAATGTGGGCGTGGAGGAAGTTCTAACTAAAATTCAGACAGCCCACTAGAGGATCAGGGAGTAAGTCTATCTAACTACCCCTAATTAAGTCATGTCATGTAGCCAGATTCAACTTGGAGAAAGAAATGCCTACAGTAATTGCATTTAGTTCATTTTGTAGCATGCTCCCAATCATAACTGCTAATTCAATTGTACGTTCATTCTGCCAGCTCATTGCCATTAAGCACACATTTAATTACTTCAATAAAGAATTAATATGCAGCACACAAAAGAAGGGACAGAGGACTGTGCCAAAGCACACAGCTGCCCCAGCGTTTAGCCTAGAGATAAAACAAGAATATCATTGGGGAGCATAATCCTGCTCCAAATACATCATTATTAGATGAACATTCCAGACTTTTATTTTCATGCTTGTTATGCACTGTTCGACATGCATATATTTCCCTGGCACCAGAAAGAGCTGTAACGAGTACCCGACAGCTTTCCATTGTCTTCTCAATCGCCTACCCACCCACGCACCCACCCTGTCTTCCTCCAGGCTTGTAAGGTTGCGCTTATCTGGTCTCCAGGCGAAGGCTTACAGTCCCCATATTACAACGTCCTGAGATAAGAACCCTGGCTTGACATTGTTCCTGCCTGTGCTGCAAACAAGTGACAACCCAGGCATGTATAAAAAGAGAGAGGGAGAACAGCAAAGCCAGAGCCCCTCCTCCCGCCTCCTCCCAACACCACCTCAAAGGACAGCCCATCAATTCTCCAGGATGTACACAATCATTATTGTAGGGGAAACAAAGGCTGGTGTCAATTGTGCAGTGTTATAAAGCAGTCCCTCAAATTAAAACCATGTACCTAACTGCATCTGATGGCAGAAACTATTTAGCAGTGATATTTTACGGAAAGGCAATGAAAAGCAATAACTGCTTTATTTAATGTATCTGTTCAATCCAGCTGCCCTGGATAGGCCTTAATAGAAGCTGTCGATCAATGTCAGGCCCTTAGAAATAACTGCACCAGACTGCAATAAACATGAAGGAAAGATAACTAGAACTACTGATCAGCCTCTTGTTACCTTTCCTGCATCCAGAGATTTGTCATTTGTTTATACTGCTCATAATAGCTGGCTCGATCATTATCATCTTACCCACCTGGTATTGTGGTGGGCACATCAGGGTGGGGAGTGAAGGAGGAGGAGAAGCAATATTGGAAGAGGAGGGAGAAGGAAGAGATATGAAATATAAGACAAAAAAGTGAGGGATAGCAAAATAAAGTTTGTTGAGGACATGTGACATAAAATCTTATGAAGTAGGTATTCTGGCAGCCTTGTTAAAATGCTAGCATGGCTCCTCCTTTCTTTACCACCTCTTGACAGGCTTTTCCTTAAGATTAAATACTACATGAACATTTAGTGTCAGTGTCTTTAACAAAGTCTTGTGCTACCAAGAAGACACTCAGAAGACCTATACCCAGGACAGCCCATACCCAGATATGACTTATTGGCCCTCTCCATCCATCCACCCTGAATGGTGGTGTTTCCCCGTGCTCCAGCGTCAGCTCTTTCCAATTTGGCCCACTCCCTCTCTTTACACAAGCTTATCTACTCATGTGTCCTCAAAACCTATAGCTGGGATTGGCAATCTACAATCCACAGACTAATCTAACCAGCAATCGATCAGTATTTTCTCTCTCTCCATCACTCCCAAAGCGATTGATTTGATCTCTGAAGAAAAACATTACCAGAGCTGAGATTTGAAAAGCCTCACTCCCAGTGACTTGGTGCTTGTAAGCCTATTATTAGTCTTACAGGTCCGATTTTGCACGGCTATAGGTATACATACCTTGTGAGGAAAGACTTGCTCTACCTTCTCTACATAGAGGCCCAGAATTTATTTCATTCTAGACACAGAGAGGACTCTGTTATGGTCCTCTATATGACTCCCTGAATTCCTTCTCTATGAGGCTGTGGGTGAAATAGTACACACAATCACAGTGATGCACAGCAGCCGCTACTAGCACTAGGACCTCTTCACGGTAGACAAGTGATACTCTCTGGTACTGGTCCTTGTGTTGAAAAAAATAAGCTGTGAAGCAGAGAAGCAGGCTTAAAGGATCTCTTTGCAAATAGGGGCTGAACTGCAGGGTGCTTTGGTCAGAAGGAACCTTTATTTGTACTTTGGCCTTGGCTTGGAAGAGCAACATTTTGGAGCTTCTCTTACCAGTAGTTAGTCAATGATCACGGAGGTAATTGGGTTCTCTGATGTGATGGATTGGAGTGCCCCAGAAGATGTCACTCACCAACTTAATCTTTCTGGGTCTTAAAGCACCCTCGTTCTTGATCCAAAGAAAGACAAAATCAGATGCAGGAAAACAGCGGGATACTATATACCTTACAAAGATCTTTCATTTGTAAATTGATTAGGGCAAATAAGGTTTTGTGAAAAACACTCCTGTAATTAAAGCATCTGGCATAATGCCAAAAAATTGAAACTTTACATGCTCTTGTTGATTTCTTTGTTATCTAACAATGAAAGGTAAATCACTGTGATCCCTATCTCATTTTGAAGAAAAATTACCAGTTTACAGTAAATGTATAAATTTTAGTTATACACTACTAATAACATTAAGAAAATTATGTGCTAGAAAGTTACAGCAGCTCGAGTTCCTCGGGCCTTAAAGAATTCTGGCAAGTCTAACAGGAATCAGTGCTCAATTACTCTCTAAGTTCACCTACTTCACATCCATTTTTCATGTTTAGTTGGCACCTAATGAGAATCTATGCTAAAGCTTGAAAAATATTTGCTTATGTTCTTTTAGTTTCAAGAAAACAGCTATTTTTAAAAGTTTCAATAAATTTTCCCTAAAACCATATTGATGTTATTGGAAATCACTTTTTTGGTTAGGTTACAGAACTCTATTGTGTACCAATATTACTTCAGGTTTGGCATTAATTCACCTCAAATTCGCCTTCCCCAAACCCTATTCAGGTTTGTTCTATAGGCTCCCCTGAAATTTTGAATATTGGGTGTGAGTTTAAGAGCACAGGGTGGCCGTTCCTTTGCTAGTTGGCAACGAAATACCTACCACCAAGAGGATAAAGGCACACACAGGAGGAACGGCAGAGCAAACTTTGGAGAAAGCATGGTGCCTGACGGCACCACTGAAGTATCATACCAGCCTTGAGCAACCTACCCTGGATCTCTTATTGTGTAAAATAAATAAACTCCATCTCTTGAAGCCACTGTTAGATTTTCTGTTACTATCAGTCAAATGAACATCCTGATAAAAATAAGAGCAGGAAGAAATATAACACAGTTGTGGTGTTTTTTACAAATATGAGCAAAAAAAAAAAAAAAAAAAAAAAAAAAAAAAAAAAAAAAAGGAAAGCCAAAATAGGAAAGCCAAAGATTTCCAAGACACAAACACCTAGCAACAGATGGCAAGGTCCACCTTTCCAGCTAATAATACCAGCATTGATTGATTTCTCCAAGTGAACAGCTAAAGAGGTCCCTGAGACAGTGACTCAGAGCACTGAGCTCCTATTACACCATTCTGCATTTTGAAATAAGCATTTATAATACCTTTTAGTCAAATTGCATGTTTTAGGTCACAAGGGGACAGGAGTGGGGATGGGCAGGTAGGGTAGAGGCTTAAAGATGGAGAAATTAAGGCTTCTGAGCTCTGATTCTATTTATTTAGCTTGTTTGCAATGTCCTGCACTATATATATATATATATATATATATATATATATATATATATATATATAAAGAGAAACTGAGAGAGAGCAAGAAAGAAGTGCAGAATGCTAGTTGTTTGCCATTCATTTCACATGCATCTATTCAGAGCTAGCTGCACATTCCTTGAGGTCAAGGATTGAGTCTTTTCATCCACCCTCATGGTTGGCACACAGTGGGACATTCAATAAATGCTTGTTGAATAAATGAATAAATATCATTTCTATTTAATTATCCAGTTGCAATTTTTTCAGACTTAACTTCTCTAGAACAATGATTCATATACCAAAAAATTTTTCACTTCTGGTTTTTTTCTTCTCTATATTCCTTGACCTTTCCTCATAAAAACACCATTTATCTCCTAATATAGCTTCAGTTTCACTCCCATCAGAAGAATCTGTGAAGAATCCATTGCTGGAAATAGAATATATGAAGAGGGCAAGAGTTCTGCATCTTTACATTTGTCTCCCAAGTCTCTACTCCATTTCTGCTGCTTCTCTGCCTTCTGAGAGTAAATGAAACAAAAGCTACCACTGTAGTTAATGAGAAAATAATCAACTATTGCCTCTACAATACACTTAGCATCAAAAATATCCATGGGGATCTGTTTTCTAACACTTTCACACAGAATTGCATACCAGAGCTGATAATATAAAACTTAATTTGAATTCCATTTGTTTTTGATGGAGGGGTGGGATAGCAGTTGGAATAATGAATCATCCCAAAGTTCTTTCTTCCACAGAAAATTTAAATAAACAGCTTCTATTTAGGGAGTGAGGAAAGCTCCACCTGACAGCCATCAAGCAGGCAGGGCTCAGAATCCACACCAGGAGTTGATCCACTCATAGTGCTTTTTCACATAGATATGGCTCTGACTGGTGTCAACCAAGCCATGCTGGGAACTTGAACACATTTTACCCAGCATGGTGGTAGTGAGGCTCTTTTAAGCTAGGGAATAATAAGACTTAAGTTTTTATAGTAGCTTTTAAGTCAAAAAATATCCAAGTGATTTTCCCTTACCCTCAGGGTTAAACCTTTGTTTTCCCTTGCATTCTCAGAGCATTTCAGCACGAATCGGAGGCCACAAGCACCAGTGGCATAAGTGAGCTCCTAGATGGAGCCACAGGTATTTGACATGGGGTCACTCAGAGGTAATTACTAGTGTTCACTGAAAGAGAAAATAGAATTTAGCAGACCTCCAGGACAAATCCACCCCAAATTGGCACATTTAAACCCTCTGCAGGAATGCCACTCAGAGCTTAATCGTCACCCCCAGCAAGAAGCCTCATTCTGCACCCCTCTCCAAGACTGAGACCTCGGGGCCTGCTGCCACTCTAGGACACCATCAGGAAGGAGTTGATGGCTGGCTAAAGTAGCAGGGCCATTACTGGAGCAGCTGGCAGTGTCCCCATGTGTTGTCATCCCCACTGCTTTATCACTATAGTGGCTTTCAATTCATAAGAGTAAAAACAAGGAAGGGAATGGTCAATTTAACGCAACATCAAAAAAGATTTTTTTGTAGGCAGCCAATGACTGCCAATAGGAAACAGTCGTCTTCACAGAAGTCAAGTAGATAATCACCCACAAAACACCAAGAAAAGAAAAGGGATGTAGGAGGTTTAAGGAGAGCAGGCTGAGGTGTGAAACTCGATAAAGAAGGCAAGTATAGGTCACTTTCAGAATGAACTTGCTCTCCAAGCCCCATGATGCCAGCAGATGCCCCACAGACCCAGACCTTACCCAATGTAAAGGGAGGTCCACTTTTCCTCACACGGGTAGTGCTGGAGAGGATCCATGCAGATGGGGTAAGTTCCCTAAAATGCTAACAATGGAACGAAGGTCAGAACCTGACTTTTACAGAGGCTGTGCAATAAAGACACAAATCACACCTTTAGAGCCAAGCTTACCTGGGGCAGAATTTCTGTTCTGCCACTGGTACCTGTATAGCCCTTGGCAAATTACCCTCTCTGCACTTCAGCTTCCTCATCTGTAAAATACTTATAATGTTGCTGTGAATTTAAATGACTTGATTTATGAAAAGAACAAATTTTTTAAAGTTGTTTTTACTTTTAGATCCAAATTTCCTAACATTTAGAAAAAATAGGCACAAATCTCATTTTTAAAATGTTTTATAAAAGCATTTTTTAAAGTGGACACAATGTCATTATATACCAAGAAAACCTATATCAAACAGTGAAGTCTCTGTTTCAATTTTTGATGCTACTCAAAATACTAGTTATTTTTAAATTGATGACAAAATGGTTTTGGTTTTATTGTCAATAGTAAATCTGCTCTGAATTTTTTTTTAATGCCTATTGAATGTTAACACTTGCATAGAAACTTTTAAAGTATTTGGCATATTTAAGAAATCAAATAAATAGTTACCAACAAAATAAATTCCTTTATCGTACCCATATCTAGTGTTTGGTAATTTAAATTTAAACTTAAATAATTAACATTAAATAGAGTACATCCAGATTCTCAGATGATTGGTTTAATGATTCAGTGCCTAAGTATTCTGGTTAGTCTAAACAAAGATCAATATGCTAGAAAATTGCAGAAGAAATAAAAAAGAAATGACTTCACACAAGTTGATTATTAAAATTGAAAAATCAATTTTATACATAAATTCAAGATGGCCAGTATCTTGTTCCTTTCCTCTTTTTGGCATCAATGAAGCAACAAATTTTGGCATGCCAAAAATATGTGTGCACATTTTAAGAGAAGTTATCTATGTATTATATTACTTTTTGAAGCTGAATTGAATTATGGTACCAATATGAGGTGTGACGTTCGCTCAAAAGATGGTGTTAATCAAATGAATGCTGGTGTCACCATGTGACAGGTAGGACAGTCAAAGAAAAGGGTGGAAGCATGATTGGTGTTTGGAGAGCATAAGACCATTTTGAAGTATTTGAAATTGGAGAATGCTGTTTGAATTTCCCCCAAGTTCTTCTGACTTAACACCCCTTGACTTCTACCTATGAGGGACCTTAAAGGAAGTGGTGTACCATAGAAAACTGGCCACACTGGTAGTACTTTGGGAAGTAATTGAAACAGCATGCACAGCAATACAAGTGGACACTTTGGCCAACATTGCTTAAGCAGTAGTTTGCCATAATCAGAAGTGTCTAGACACTGATGGTAACCATTCTGAGCACCTCTTGTAATTGCAGAAGTAAAATGTGAGTTGTATTCATCTTTTGTTATTGGTATATATTGAATATTATTATTTCAATACACTTTGTTGCCTTTCTAAAAATGCATACACATTTTTTGGCACCCTCTGTATGTACTAGATGACTTCAGTAGCCAAGAATTTGTGACTGAAGGCATGGAACCTTTAGAATTTATCAGTTACCCAACATGGATCACAAATGGATCCACATCATATAAGACCTGCAACAATAAACTGTATAGAAGAAGACATTAGTACTAAACTTATGGACCTAGGACTCAAGTAAGACTTCATTAAGCTGTCCTCAAAGGCAAGGGAAGTAAAAGCAAAAACAAATGAATGGGACTATATCAAACTAAAAAGCTTCTGCACAGCAAAAGAAACTATCAACAAGGGAAAGAGACAGCCAACTGAATGGGAGAAAATATTTGCAAATAACGCATCAGATAAGGGTCTAATATCTAAAATATATAAAGAGCTAATAACACTTAACAACAAAAAAACAACCAACCCAATTGAAAAGTGGGCAGAAGAACTAAACAGACACTTCTCCCACGAAGAAATACAAATGGCCAGCAGACATATGAAAAAACGCTCATCCTCATTAGCTATCAGGGAAATGCAAATCAAAACCACAATGAGATACCACCTCACACCTGTGAGAATGGCTGTTATCAACAAGACCAGGAATAACAAGTGCTGGAGAGGATGTGGAGAAAAAGGAACTCTGGTACACTGCTGGTGGGAGTGCAAACTGGTACAACCATTGTGAAAGGCCGTGTGGAGGTTCCTCAGAAAATTGGGAATGACCCAGCAATCCCACTTCTGGGGATCTACCCAAAAGACTTGAAAACCTTTGACCGCAAAGACTTATGTACCCCAATGTTCATCGCAGCGCTGTTCACAGTGGCCAAAACATGGAAACAACCAAAGTGCCCTGCGACAGATGACTGGATAAAGAAGCTGTGGTACATATACACAATGGAATATTACTCCGCTGTAAGAAAAGATGAAATATTGCCATTTGCGACAAAATGGGTGGACCTGGAGATCATCACGCTAAGTGAAATAAGCCAGACAGAAAAAACAAAGAACTGTATGACTTCACTCATATGCGGAATATAAAACTGAAAGCAAAGAAAAAAAGAAATGAACAAACAAATAACCCATGGACACAATCAATAGTTTAATGTTTATTTGGGGACGAGTGGGATAGGGAGGAGAGAAAGGGGAGGGGGTGGGAGAGGAGGGGGGAAGCTAAATATAAGGTGATGGAAAG
>PVJL010009592.1:0-55886 GCA_004026885.1 Lyroderma lyra
TGTGTGTGTGCGTGCGTGTGTGTGTGTGCGCGCGCGCGTGCGCACGCGCATGTGTGTGGTGATGGTCTACAGCCGGATCAAAATTTGGGCTGCAGATCGGAGATCGGGTTCTAATCCAGGTCTGCCTGTCACCAGCAGCGTGACCGCAGCTGGTCATTCCCGTCTCTGAGCCTCAGGATGACGATGAAAACACCACCGCCAGGCTGGCTGTCCCAAAATGACATGGCCCACTGGGAAGGTAGAGACTCGCACAGGCAGAGATTCGTGTCTGAGTGTTCCCATCATGCGCGGCAGCATGCGCTTGTTAAATACTTCGGGCAGGAAGGGCAGGAACCATGTGAGTGGTGGCTATAAATACGACCTCGTCCATTTCCCGAACGTCCTTCGGAAGGACAGAGGGGCAGAGGTGATTCCGCCGAGGTTGCAAGTGGAGAACTGAGTACCCGGGTGTGCACGGGGGCTGAGGGATGGGGGGTGCCAGCCAGCCAGCCCAGGGCTCACTCACGTCGAGCTCTTTGCCTCTGTCCTTAACCACGGTCCTTTTTTGATTTTCCTTCCACCATAAAATGTCAGAACGTCAGCATGACAAAGTGCAGGACACATCTTTCGGAGGAGTGGCACAGGCGCTCTCTCCCAGCTGGTCCCCCAGACTGCCTGCCAGGAGCTGAGCGTGTGCGCGGCCGCGTGCCCTCATAAGGAACAGTCTCCCCAGCGGAGGGGGGACCGCTGCGTGTCCTCCACAAATAGCGCCCGGTCGGCTGGGCGCGGAGGACACGCAGCCCCGCGGCCCGGGCGTCCGTTCAGACGGGCTCCGCGCCTCGTCTCAGAAATGCGAGATTGAAACGTCAACCTGGACGATGCCCCACGGGGACCCAGGACCCCCTAGGGCATTTTCCACAAGGAAGTAAGGCTGTTTGATAAATCTCTGGCTAACTAACTGTATAGTGTGTCTAGTCTCACTTTCTAGAGGCTTAAAATACAGTGAGGAGGCAAGATGCTCTTGGCACAAACTGGTTTTAATGCTAGTTGTTAAAATACATCAGTTTTATCCCAAACTTCTTAAGGGCCCTTCTCCATCCCGGGCCACTCCTCTGGGGTCTCCCTTACCGCAAGAGGAAAGGGTTAACCTAGCCCAGCAGGAGACGTTCCTCAGCCCTGGAGTCATTGTCTATTCACATCGGTGGGGCTTCTCCACCCAATTGTTAAGTGTTTTGACTATTGCTCAAGGTGGCCGTGTATACACAGAACAATGAAACGAGCCACAGAATAGAGCACTGCAGGCTGACTTAAGGCTCAAAGTAAATTGTAATGACCCCCATCCAATGGGCAGCAAGTTTTTTTTTGAAGATGTCCATCCTCACCCACGATGGGCCAGGCCCTTCCTGTTTCACCTGAACCCCCTGACCCCAGACTCCCCACCACCTTCTGCCTGGGCTCCCCTGCCTCCACCCTCTGGCCCCAGCCACTCTGTCCTCTGCTGACAGCCAGGAAGACAAATCCGGTCACACCAGCCCCCTGCTCACAACCACCTGATGGCTTCTAGTAGTGCTCAGGGGTCAGGTGAAAACTCTCTTGGGAGCGATCACACTTTGCAATTAGATTGTTTGTTTTTGGCCTCCCCCACGGGACCCCAAGCTCCGTGAAGAGTCCCCATTGTTTATATCCAGCATGTAGCCCAGTACCTGGCACGTAGTAGGAGCTCAGTAGATGTGTGCCTGATAATGAAGCCTGAATGTATGGATGAATGGGAACTCCCTGGCACATCTGTAAGAGCCTGCTTCCTGGGTGGGTTATGATTTGTAGGCAGAGAGGAGACGGGCATTCCAGGCAGGGGGACAGCTAGGCACAGGCCAAGACGTGGGAGGTAGGTGGCTTCATCTGCAGCCCTTTAATTAGGAAGACAGTTCAAGGAAGGTACTGAGAGCCTGAGGCTCCGGAGTCGGAACAGCTGGGTTCAAGTTCAAGGTACTCCATTACTAGCTGGTGATCTTGAGACAGATGTCACCTTTCTCTGCCTCAGTTCCCTCATCGTTCAGGTGGGGACAGTGATGTTATCTACCTTGTGGAGAGCTTTCCTGAGCACTAAATGAGATCACAGTTGTGGGCAAGAAGGAAAGGTGCTCTACGTGTTCACTGGTGAACTACCGCTCGCCCACGATGCCCAGTGCAGCGCCCTCTGCAAGCTGGTCTCGGTCGACCCTGGCAGCCACCAGCAAGCTTCTTCCCCTTGCTGTCTCAGTGTGTCAGACGACTCTGACACCCACTCCTGGGCAGCCCACTGTCCCCAGTGCTCCATTTATTAGGGTTGGCCCAGCACAGTGATGTTTAACCCTCAGAATCCCCGGGGGAGCTGTGGTAAGCTACCCACGCTTGGGTCCCCCCTTGGCCAAATGATTCAGAATTTCTGGGAGTGGACTGAATGCCAGTATTTTCTGAAACTTCCCAAGTGACCCTAATGGGCAACCAGGTTGAGAACCAGTGGTCTGAGTTCGGGTTGGAAGACCACATGGTTGTCACCATGAGTCCCATGGGAATGGGGGTGGGGCTAGAGTAGGGTCGGGGCGTGGGGATGAGGACTGTGAGTCACCCCTCACCCTGAGCATGCACAGTAACTGTACATGGAGGCGACTCAGGAGCCCCGAGGATGGCTTCGAAGGGTTTGCAACTCTTGCTTGGTGGGGTCTGTGATTCCCAGCATCCCTCACGCGTATGGGGTTGTGCTCCAGGCAAAGCCTCACTCTCTTTTACCCTGGGGTGTAGCGAAAGGGAACCCGAGACATACAGTGACTTTCTCTGGCCTGCCTGAGGGGCTGACTTTGCTCCTGGATTTTGCTGGAAGATCGCTGGGGCCGAAGCCCCTGGATTGCTGCTTTGCTTCTAAGCCTCTTCCATGGTAGTTTGCAAATGGAGGTTGTTTCCCTACGAAAAACAAACAAACAAAGATGGCCACTTAGGGAGTTCCCTGGTGGTGTAGGGGCTAAGGCTTCGGTGCTGTCAACGCTGAGGCCTGGATTTGATTCCCAGCCAGGGAACTACCCACATACAAAAAGAACAAAAACTTCAATAAACTAAGTTAAAAAAAAAAAAAAGATGGCCACTTAAATGAGACTTTCGGATACAGAACGAATAGTATTGTATGGGCCATACATGCACTAAGAAAATTATTTGTGTGTATCTGAAATTCAAATAGCATGGACATTAGCTCCAAACATATCCTCACTGGAACTAGCTCTGTCCCTTAGTGGTGACTGAGCCACAGGGAAGACAGCTAATTCTGGAAACTTCCATTTCCCCATATGCAAATACAGGTAATATAACACCTGCCTCTTGTGACTTTATTAACTATGAGATAAAGTAAGGTATATAAAGCACATACTAAGTTCTCAATAAACAGCGACTCGTTAGGAAACAGATCAGAGCACATTTTCCATGTATAACCTTTGTCTTTTTTCTAATTCTAAGAGGAATACATGTTCATTATAGAAAACTAGAAAATGGAGGCAGATAAGAAATAAAATGTTTCCACCATTCAAAGATAAGTAAGTACTTTTAGCATTTTGGTGACTATTCTTCCAGGGTTTCCCCCTTAACACTGTACTGTATATACACGGAAAACCGGTCCCCCCACTTAACAGTAAATCCTAAGTCGATCCTCAAGCTGTTAGATACCCTTTGGAAATAGAATTTTCACTTACAGATCTGTACGATCTCCTCCTGTCGATCAAACGAGTTTTGGTTGCTATTCTAAATATTGCTGTAATGTGCTTTTTATCTTATTAAAAACTGCTGGAGCTTGGTCAGACTTTCGGAGGCCTGTCCCAGGGGGCGGTCTCCTGGCTGCATTTCTGATCGGTTGGCCCCAGCTTTTGCCAGGATGTCTCTGTCAACACCAGAGACAAACATTTCAGCCCAGACGGGTGGGCCCAGGGCTGATCAGAGGGCCCGTTTGTCACGCTCCACCCCCTGGAAGCCGGGCCTGCTGAAAGGTCCAAACACATCATCCTTTTTGATCCAAGGGGAACCCTCCTCCTGGCCTCCAGACTCGTCCGTGCTGTTCCTAGTTGCACGTAGGACGTCTCCATTTATTGTCCCGTTGTTCCTATTCCATGGAACTGGGGGGAAAAGTCTCCCAAGATCCTGAAGTCTTCAGGCCCTTAACAATCTTCTATTGTCTTACTTGCAGCCTTGTATGGCCTCATAATTGGCATTGATAAAGCCTCTGATGTATGAGCAACCGGCTAAAGCTATGTCCATCCCCAGGACGGTGCCCCACCGGAAGCCTCAGGGAGAACCACCTCTTAGTACAATGCTGGCATTAATCCACTTCGGGGCTGTCCTTGCTTAAGGGGCCTCAACGACTTTTGATAAGTCCATGGAGTTTGTCTTTGGAGAAGTGGGACTAAATCTTAGGCCAATGTCACTTAGGAACGCGACTCCCAGTCACACAGTTGCAGCTCACTGGGGCTCTCCACATACGGGGACCCAGAGGGGGGCAGTCCCAGGCCGAAGGGAGACACACAGAGGCGGTTCAGCTCTGTTTTGTGTGTGTTACGTTTGGACAGTTGAAGTTCAGAGAACATAGCTTGGTTTTATAAAATCGTTTCCTTCTAGAGATCAGACCACATAAAGGTGCCCAAACAAGTCCTGATGGCCCGAGGCCAGTCCCACGCGCTCTGCTTCACCCTCCCCACCCCGTCACTCCCATTCTCGCCCCAGAACCTCCTTGGAATGTAATTCTCAGAGCAGATAGAAGACATTTATTTATTTGTGGGATTCACATGAGCTCCCAGCATATCTTCTTGCACGCACTGCTTTAGCCCCCACAAATTGGTTGCATTTAAAGACGTAATAATTAGACCAAATCCACACAGCCATTTTCTCCCGGAGAATGGACGTAATGTGCATGTGTCATTTAGCCACAATGTGCATGTGTCATTTAGCCACGGGACCTCCTGGCGCTGTCGTACTTGATGTTTCCGCTGAGGTGTTGACTGCCTTGTTCAAAGTGTCTGGACCCAAGAGGGTAGCCCTGGGGGGTTCAGGGCTTGTCTGTTCCTCGGAGAAGATACCAGCTGAGGGAGGGAGGGGCCAGTAGGTGATAGTTGGCTTGGGTTCCAATCTCAGCTTCAGCGCCTGGCAGCTTTGAGACCTTGGCAACTGACGTCACATTTCAGTGCCTTGCTTCTGTCACCTGTAAAATGGGGCTAATAATAGTCCCTACCTCATAGGATTATTTTGACTCATAAGTGATTTACTTGCATTGAGCCCTTCAGGTCCTTTAAATAAGAATGCCTGCGAGCAGAGCTTCTCAAACTCGAGTGTGCACATGAAAAAGTGTAGGTCTTGTTTAAGAGAGATTTATATTCAGTAGTTTGAACGTGGGCCCGCGAGTCTGCAGATGCCGCACATCGGGGAACGGCTGAGCTGCTGTTCAGAGGGCCCTGACAACTCAGAATAAAATTGCAGATCCCCGGGCCCCGGCCCGGGCCCACAGAGGCAGGATTATGCTCGAGCCTTAAGACCTCATGGAGTTTGCCTGGACCAAGTTTTAGACTCGCCCAGGGCCCAGCACCCCTTCCTTCTCCCCCGTTTCTCCCTTTAGAACGGGAATCCTGTCCCACCACTGCGTCTTGGAAGCACGAAACTTGTGTGGTTTCCCAGGTTCGCAGCTGCAGGGAAATTTGCCTCAGGAAGAAGGGTGCCCGAGTCCTACGTGTCTGATGCAGGTGGTGCTTACACGAGATGGGACTTCAGACGCGCAACGGGAGTGAGTGAAGAGGCAGGGGCAGAATGAAGTGAAGTGGGGGCTCAGGCTCTAAGATTGATGGCAGCTGGAGATGGGGCCTTTGGGGGGTCATTCGGGTTAGATGAGGTCAGGAGGGCGGGGCCCTCATGATGGGATTAGGGCCCTTAGAAAGGGACACCAGGGGGCTTCCCTGCTCTCCTTCTGCCGGCTGAGGGCACAGTGAGGAGGAGGCCCGCTGCAAGCCAGGAAGAGGGCTCTCCCCGGAAGCTGACTTGGCTGGCACCCCGATCTCAGGCCCGTTGTTTAACCCTCCCCTTCCCCGCTGTGGAACCCGAGCTGTCTGAGACTCTAAGGATGGGGCTCAGAGCGAAGTGTTCAGCAAGCTTAGCAAGGCGATTGGAATTTGGATGGAGTTCACTTTACTGTTAGGAAGGTGTCCATGGCTTTTTCAGGACACGCGATTTTAGAGACCGTGTCATTATTTAGTGCTTCGGTTTCTCCCAGGCCAGGCAGTCTAGCCCAGTGGTAGGAGCGCCCCATCTGGGTTTGCCCTCCGGCCCCCCAGCCCCGCTAGTCACAGCTGGGTCTACCGAAGCACATACCTGGTGCTAAAACATCTGTTTTCTTTCTTGGGTTCATGTAACTGAGTTCCAGATTTTGCTGTTCCGTGCAGCAAGGTGAGCCTGCCCGGGTGCGGCAAGTGTTAGAATGCACCCCCACTGCCGAAAATCCAATCTGCTTTCTCAAACATCTGTGCTAGAAATATTGAGCTGGAGCAGAGAATTGAATTTGCTCAATTCCAATGTGGTTTGCTGTCATTCGAGCAGAACAGGTCTCTTTCCCCTGAATTTGTACTTTCTCCCTGTTGGTCATTTTGGTGGATTTTCCCAAAGACAATGATAATTTTCTGAAATCAAAACATAATAAAAATGGTCCCCATTTGCTAGTGAATTGATGCAGGTGGAACTGAAGTTCATCAAATTCCAGAGCAAAGATGAGCGAGCAGACTTCGGGTCTGGGAGCTGGCTGTTCTGGTGGAAGACTTGAGGGGAAGGGAGCCCAGTCTTTTCTGATAGTCGTTGTCCTTGTCTTTCAAACAAGGACACATCAAACTCCGCTTCTGTGTTTCCTGGTTATTTTCACGTGGATCCCAAGCCCCGAAAAGTTGGTCTGGCTGCCTCTTCAGCCACAGAGAGGTTTAGCAACTGATCTGAGGTTACTCAGCAGGTAAATGAAGAAACTGGAATTTGAACACAAGTCTAGGCCACTCCTGAGCCTGCACACGCTTCACTTTGACACAGATGAGAACAGGGGCCTAGGGCTCCCCTCCTCGCCCTTCCCCTCCCCTCCCTCTCCCTCCTTGCCTCCCCGCTCCCTCCATCCCCCCCTTCCTTCGCATACATGTTTACTGAGGACCTTCCATATACACTGACTCTGCTGGGCTCTGTGGATGGAGCAGTGGACAAAACAGACCCAATTTCCTGCCCTCATGAAGCGCATATTCTAGTGAGAGATGATCACCAAGCAAAGTAAGAGCCATAGTGATGCCAGATGGTGGTCAGAGCTACAGACAAACTGAGGCAGGGAGGAAGAGGTGGGAGTGTCAGGCAGGGAACGTGCCATTAAAATAGGGTGGCCAGAGACAGTGTCACTGGAAAGGTGATCTCTGAGCAGGACTGAAGGAGTTGAAGGGACAAGCAGTGGGACTGGAGGAAGGGTGTTGCGGGGAGGAAGCACATGCAAAGGCCCTGAGGTGCGCGTGAGCCTGCCGCACCCGGGGAAGAGCGAGGAGCAGAGTAGGTGACTAGTGACAGAGTCGGAGCAGGGATGGGGTGCAAGTCATTTAGGTCCCCATAGGTCATGGTGGGGGGCACTGGGTTTTAGCCGCAGTGAGGTGGGCGCCGGGGGCGGGTGTGAGTGAGGCAGGAGCAGGACCTGGCGGCTGTATTGAGAACAAAGGGCAGAGGAAGGGAGACCGGGGAGGAGGCAGGTGTGAGCATTCCGAGGAGAGGTGACGGTGACAGGGGGGCTGCAGTGCAGGTGGGCAGAAACATCCGGAAGGGAGACTGACGGGGCTGCAGTGCTGGTTCGGATGCTGGGGAGGCACTGAGGTGAGCTGGGAGGAGGCGCCAGTCACGACGACAGCAACCAGAGTCCCAGGGTCTGGTCCCATCCACTTCTTCAAGCGAGTGTCCAGCTACTCGGGTTTCCCCAGACTCAGACTTTGTGACAAGGGTTTGGGTGCCAGGCCAGCCCAGTTAACGCTGTGTGGGGGGTGGGGAAGGGAAAGAGGATGAGAAAGAGGCTGCCGTTCGGGAAGCTTCTGTGCTCAGCCCGGTGGGGAGTGCTGGGAGCGGTGCAGGTTGGGGAACCGGGGACCTCCCAGTCTGCCCACCTGGAAGGGGCACTCCCGGGGGTGTCCTACTGGCCGGCAGAATGGGCTTGCAGTGCCACCCACAAACAGTCCTCAGATGGACTTTCAGGCCTCTGCAAGAGGCAGCCTTATCCAGGTAGGATGCGTGACACGGGACAAGGGAGGGGGCATGGACAGCGTCCGCTAACAGTGACCACTTGATCTCCTGCAAACCTGTCAGTGGCCCCTTGAGGCCTCCTGGGTGAAGCCCAAACTCCTGAGCACGGCCCGGCCCGCCGTGTCCCTCAGTGGCTCCTGCTCTTACACCGTCGTTCGCGGTCTCAGCCTGCGCTTTCTGTGAAGGGCCAGGGAGCAGACACTTCAGGCTTTGCGGGCCCAATTCCGGCTCAGCTCTGCTGGCGCAAGGAAGCAGCCCCGGGCAACACGCAGACGCAGAGCCCAGCCGGGCTGCGTTCCAGAACTTGATTTACTAAACAAGCATCATGGGGCTGCATTTGGCCCAGGGGTGACCCTTATAGATGGCTGAGAATGAGACAGGTAAGTAGGACCTGGATATCCTGAGGATGCTGCTAATGATTATAAATAATTCCACCCAACCGAAGCGCTCGGGAAGGGGCAGAGCCCGCACGAGCTCACATGATGCATCACGCACAGCTGCGACCCAGTTGCATTTCCTGGGTCTTGTGCTGTCCCTCGGAAAAGCTCAAAGCAGCATTTGTACGAGAGGAAATTTAATTAAAACCACAAAGAGATCTGTGCTCATGCAACGGACTGCCTGGTTTAGCCCACAGTTAATTGAAGTCACTGGAGAATCATTTGAAAGTGGATTTTGTCCTCCTGCAGTCTGAGGCCCGGCCCACGCCCCAGCTCTTGTCATTGTAAACAAGTCCCGGGGTCCGGTGGCCGAGGAGACCATCTGGCAGCAGCTGAGTGGATATTTAACTCCATTTGCCATTTGGGATAACTTCCTTGATGCACCAAGGGTGACTGTCTCTAATCAAAGGTCTCAGTAAAAACGCCATCTGGAGACCTCTTTGTTTTCTATCGTTGGGGTCCCAAAGGCGGATAAAACTTCTCGAATTTTCCTTGCCTTGTTTACTGACCTCAAATGAATACTGGCTCTAGAGTAGGTTTTGGATTTGGACAGACCTGGGTTTAAATTCAGGTGTAGTGACTCATTTATGATTTCGCACCCGTGTGCGAAAGCTGCGAGATGTGACATTAAACTCGGGTGGGGGTGCCACAGGGGTTGTCGTGCGGGTGTCATCGCGCGGGTGTCATCACCGTGGGTGTCATCGCTGCAGGTGTCGTCGTGAGGGTGTCATAGCTGCGGGTGTCATCGCTGCGGGTGTCATCGCTGCGGGTGTGGTCACCGCAGGTGTGGTCGCCGCGGGTGTGGTCGCCATGCCTTGGGGGAAATGAGAGTCATGCATCTCAGGCCCCTGTGGCGGGCAGGGCCATTGGCTCCCTCTGGCACCTCACAGCTGTGGTGGGTGCAGGCCTGACCTCCGTGTGTGGTGAGTTCCAGTCACTGGCTTCGTTTCAGGAATTCTGGGAGGCTTCGGAAGTGGGAGGGTTTGTCCCACTGTTGGCGAGGGTTAGGTGACCTCTATGAAGGTTCAAGGACGCATAGAAAATGTTGTCCGACCGCGTTCTTTTACAAAATTCTCCTCACGTCTCTGCAGCCCGGGGCACCCGTGTGGAAGTCCCCGCCTGTCCCCTTCGATGCTCGCCCTTGTCTCTGTTCAGTGTCAGGACGGGCATCAGGGCTGCCAGTGAGCACGCTCCGTTTCTCGGAGGAGTGTGTGTATTTGGAACGAGCATCGCCAGGGAAGGGGTCACCCCCGCCGGCAGCCTCCTGACGGCAGCTCTAGCTAAGGCCGAGCAGCATGACAGAGCACGACAGCACGACAGAGCACGACAGCACGACAGAGCACGACAGCACGACAGAGCGGCGTTAAAAAGGCAACACGCTTCACAACGGTAGCAAAACCTCAAGTTCCCAGGCATTCATCTAACGAAAGGTGGGTGAGGATTACGCAGGAAGCTAAGCAATTAGGGAGAGCAATGGTGGGAGATAAATAAACAGGGCAACACTGTGGCCGTGAACAGTTCAACAGCGTAAAGAAGGCGGGCACCTCGCATGAAGCTACGGGCACCGTGCAGCCCCTCGCCGTGGGGACGGCTTTCCGTTCTGGTGTGTGGGAGCTGATAAGCTGATTCTTCTATTTATATCAAAGTGTAAGTGTCCAGAAACACCCCAGACAGTCTTGAAGCAGGACACCGTTGGAGTGCTTCCATAGCAGATGTGAAGAGTGACAGGAACCAGCCTTCCTGCAGGTGGGTGGTGTGAGCGTGCATCCTCACTGTCCCCTCCCGAGGTCGCAGGTCCCAAGTGTGCATCGTCAGTGTCCCCTCCTGAGGTTGCAGGTCTCAGTCAGTCTCCCAAAGAGCCCGGACAGCTGCAGACGCTCTTCGTTGGAAGATGGAGCTTTGAGACAACCGACACACGTTAAGGAGCCACTTTGCGCATTGGGGAATGCTCACAGGCTGTGTGGCGATGAGACCCAAACCCCCAGTGCTCCAGAGGCTTTGGGTGTGTCACCTGTGCCATTGTGGAGGGGGGTGGATGCAGCCACGAAGGCAAGGCCACACAGGGTGGACGGAGGCGTTGTGGCACCAGAGAGGGCTGTCTCAGGGGAAGATTCTCAAAGACCCGGTGCCCAGGTCACCAGGGGAAAGATTCTGGTACTATCGAGGAAGACACTGACGACCATCGCCTACGAGGTTGCTCTGAGTGGTGCGGACATGGGGAAGGGACAGATCATGGCTGACCGAGGCAGTGGCCAGAGGAGAGGCTTTGCGTTTGTCACCTTTGATGACCATGACTCCGTAGCAAGACCGTCATGCAGAAATACCGTCCTGTGAATGGCCACAGCTGGGAAGTCAGGAAAGCCCCACCTAAGCAAGAGATGGCGAGTGCTTCATCCAGCCCGGGGGGTCGAAATCGTTCTGGAAACTTCGCTGGCCGAGGAGAGGGTGGAGTCTGGGAAAGATGGAGGAGGGAGAGCGGACAGGACCAGGTGCTGAGCTGCCTTGCCCGGGCTGGTGGATGACATGTAGGTCACATGAAGCCATTTGGAACAGGGCAGTGTGGGGCAGCGGGTGGCGGAGGTGCCCTGGCAGGGAGGGACGCTCGGGCTGCAGGCCGCCGCACGCCCGCTGGTCCTGGCTCACCTTCAGGCCCCGGGGAGGCTTCTGGGGGAAATCAAGGCCTGGCACCAAGGCGCATCCTGACCCAACAGTGTCAGCAAGAGCGTGGTGGGCTGCAAATAAAACTCAAACGACCTGAGTCCTGCAGCCAGGCTGGGGCGTGAATTCCAACAGTCCGCGCATCCCTTGTGGCCCCTGAACCACTTTCGGACCCGGACCCTCCTTCCGAAGCTGGGACGGAGTGGGGAGTGGTCTGGGCAATTCGGGATCACCAGGAAACCAGGTGGCCTGGTACCTGGCAGTTTGTCAGCTCAGTTCCTGGAACCTCCTGGTGGTACTGTCTGCGATGACCATCTGTTGTTTTGACCAGCCTAGCCCACATTTCCTCTTCCTCTGGAGAGAGCATCTTACTTTCCTTTGGGGGAACCTCCCCTCCCCCACGTTAGCCAAGTGTGTCTGTGCCCAGGTCCCTGCACATAGGCTGACCAGACGTCCTGTTTTAAAGGGGACGGTACCATTGTTTTCTGGCCCAGTTAAAACGGGACGTCTGGTCAGCCTACCCACAAAGCAAGTTCTCATCTGCTAAGTTTGCTGCGTGTCCATGGGGTGAGAGTGGCCCTCCGGGCCCCAGCGTCGCCAATAGTAGTCACGCACTAAGTGTCCCCAGCACCGTGTCACGGACTTCCCTTACAGTCACCTGACCCTCACACGACTCCCTGAGGCAGGCTCGCTGACTATGCCCCCCTTACAAATACGGACACCGAGGCGAGGGGAAGGGATGTGAGGGGGACCCTCGGCCAGTAAGGGGCAGAGCGGGGTTTGAACCGGGGCTATCGGACTCAGACCCTACACTCTTGACTCTGTGGTTGAGGACCTGCCTGGGTGGGGGGAGCAGGCATTCCTCTGGAGGAGGCACAGCAGCATGGCACGGGTTCAGCTGCCTCCCCCATCCTCTCAGAGCGCTGGTATTGATCAAGCCTGCTGCAAAGCTCCCTTCACAGATGGCTGCGGGGCTGCACGCTGGGCTCCAGGAAGGAGATGGAAAAGCAAGAGCAGTTGGCGTCAGACGCAGGCTGGGGGCTGGGAAGTTTCGACCATGCACCTAAAAGCCTGTGCCCTGCAGAGCCATGGCCGAGATCCCAAACTAAAGGGATGCTCCAGCTCCTGTGCCTCTCAGGGTGCAGACACACATGCGATGGATGTGACCACAGAGACAGCTGGCCTTTTTCTTGAGTCACCAGCGGGACCCGTCCTGGGCTGGGACAACCATTTACACTATGGATTGATTGCAGCTATAAAGGGGATGTGTTAGGCCACCAGCGGGCAAAGGATGTAACGGTTGTTGCTCTTTTAACAAGTGCTGCAGAGCAGAAGTGTAAGGACACCTCATCCTGTCAGAGCGTCACCAGGGGCCAGGCCTTTCTGGGTTGCCCTTTGGTTGTCAGGCTTGTCTTCTCGGAGTAGTAAGTCGGTTCACAGCTCCATGCTGTGTCCTCGCCTCCTTCTGGGGAGTGGAGGAGGGGAGAAGCCAAGTCACGGGCAAGAGGCTCCCTCTTTGTAAGTCTGAGAAGATCCCCCCCTTTGTAGCACCTTTGAGAGACCTGCTCCTACAATTCACTGGCCAGGATGCAGGTCCACCCCGCCCCAGCTGCAAAGGAGCCTGGGACAACCCTAGTGCCCGTAGGCGGAGGAGACGGGGCTGACCCGGGGCGGGATTGGAGGGGGGGGGTGGTGGTCAGCAGTGGTGGGACAGTGGGAACAGAAGCCCCTGGTGTCCCTCTTGCCTGCTCGTCCATGGCGGGGGGGCTGGTGGAGGCTGCCTTGGAGGTGGTCCAGCTCCCCGCTACTTACTCACCACTGGACCGCACGTACGAGACAGAGGTTCAGCCTGGGGAACAGACGAATCAGACCCCAGCGGGCCCGGTGCCTACTCCCACCTACCTACCCCTGACCCCGCTTTTACTTGGCCCCTGTTCAGCCTGCACAACCGCAGCGTGACCCGCACCAGGACGGCCCAGCCGTGCGGGCCTCTCCGCCTTCTGGGTTAGGCGGGCTGCCCTCGCCACGCCATGCTGCTGTCAACAAACTGGGGGCGCAGCCCGGGGACAGGGCGCTGCCCCGGCCCTCGTGGAGCCATGTGGAGTGGAGGGGTCAGACACGGACTCAGGCGGTCACTGCCCGGGGAGGGGGGGTCAGGGAGAGCTGAGCGAATGCGGGGAGTCGGGAGGAGGTGGGGTGGGCGGGAGGCAGGGGGCGCGGGACGTGGAGGAAGCCCAGGGTGGCCCAGAGAGAGGGGGGAGTGGTAAGCAGTGAGATGGGCTAGCGGGGGCCTCGCCCCCTGTGCTGCTGCGGTCCCTGCGCCCCTGTGTTCGGCCCCCGGGGCAAAAGCAGGGCGCAGCACAGATGCGGCTCAGGAGCTCAGAGCACTCTGAGCTGGAGCCCAGGGGTCCCCAGCGCCAGTGGGAAGCCCGGGGGGGGGGGGGCATTGTGCAGGAGGCGGAGGGGGGAGTGGGCGCTCAGATCCCAGCACAGAGAGGAGCCGGGGCACTGCGGCCCAGTCTGAACAGGGTCGTCATCTGCAGCCCTCGGCCCTTTTCCTCCATGCAAGAGACAGGGGTCCTAGTTAAACTTGAACTTCACATGAACAACGAATGCCATGTAAGTATTATATAAGTATCCTTAGCTGTTTCCTGGGACAGACTTACGCTAAAATGGCTTATACTTATCCTTAAACATCGACTAACTCTGGCAACACCATCTCCATGGCTCCCAGCCTGGAGGTGGCATTGGTGACACTCCGGGTGCGTTAGCGTGCACCTGAGCCCAGCCCGCTGCCTGCCCAGGGCAGGGTAACGTCTTCACAGACAGAGGCGCCCCCAGCCGCCTTGGAGCCTCAGGTTGACTTCCTTCCCCTTTGCGGGTTGGCTGTCCCCGACCCCACGCTGCTCCCGCAGAAGGCTGCTCGGACCCAGCCCGGCCTTTGGCCCTGGCCTGGGAGGGCAGAGTGAGGCGGAGGCCAGCTGTTCGGGCCTGTTCCTGCCGCCCTCGCGGAGCGCCTCCGTGAGCAGCAACGCGGGAGCGGCGCGGCCGGAGTCCTGACCTTGCTGGCTGGCGTGGAGGTACACAGCATGGAGCGCAGGAACCGGCCTTCGACAGGCCACCATCTTTTGGGTTGAGCCTCACTTTTACCACCAACGTGCGCACAATCTCTCCTTCCCGGGTTTCGTTGCCCAGTCGTGTGGGCCGGTGGGGAACTGACCTGAGCTGATGTGTGTGAAATTCTTAGCGCCACGGAGCCTGGTACCTGGCCGGGCACCCAGGACGACTCACATGGCCCAGACCCAGGACGTTCTCATCTCCTTGTCATCGATGAGGAAACAGGTCCAGAGAGGCAAAGTCTGAGGGTCAGTATCCACTACCCCGCGGAGCCAGCCCTTGACCTTGACCCACCTTCCTGAAACTCAACATCAGATAAAGAAATGGCAAGCCAGAAGGATTCTCCAACGCAGAGCCCGTGGATTTCTTTAAAAAGCTGGAACTTATTTGCTTGCAAGTCTAATGTATATTCATCGAAGATAATTTAGAAAAGGCACTTTTGCCAAAAAGAAGAAAATAAGTCACCGGTGTTCTCACCACCCAGAGAGAGAGCCACGGCTGACGTGCCACGGTGTGTATTTTAAGGCTTTGGGGGACATTTTCAAAACCTAAAGTGGAGATGGCTGCACAGCTGTTATTCATAGCCCAGGGCCGAGGCAGGGTTCTCCACCTCAGCACAGGGACATTCTGGGCCGGATGGCTCCTTGCAGTGGGGACCGCCTTGGGCATCGCAGGTCCCTGACCTCTGCCCACCAGATGCTAGTAGCACATTCTTGAGTCTAGACAACTGGAAACGTCTCTAGATGTTTCCCAGTGTCCCCTGGGGGGCAAGATAGGCTTTGGTTGAGAACTGCTGGGGTTGGGGGTGGAGGCTCTTAAGTCAGACACCCCTGGCCTTTAACCCCCGTCACTCCTGAGTATAGACCCTGGGTATAGACTCAAGCAAGCTGGCAGGTGACTCCGAGCCCCGCTGTCCTCATCTGTGATTTAGGGGCCGTGTTTGCTCACGGGGCAGAATTGTGAGGTTGCAAGGAGGTGGTGCCGGGGACACAGGAAGTGTTCAGCATGAGGGACCCCACACAAATCCACCGTGAACACCTCACCTGTGTTGGGACGCCCCTGCCTTCCTGGGTGTCACCACGGCTTGCTGTGGAACAGCAGCGGGAGCTTCGATCAAGGACATGATGGCTCTAGAGCCAGCTGGCCTGCTTCTGCATGCTGTCTTTGTCCCCAACTGCTGGTGAAACCTTGGGCAAGTGGCTGAACATTTCTGTGCCTCAGTTTCCTCATCTGTAAGATGAAGGCAATGGTGGTACCTACGTCATGGGGTCATGAGGACTCAATGAGTTCCCCCAATAAGTGGCTGTATTACTGTGTAGGTATTATTACATGTGGCCAGTCCTGGGGAGACGGAGTGGGAGGGACAGGGAACTTGGAATGACCAAAATGGGGTCCTGCTGTGGAGAGACACTAAGTGAGAAAGTGGCCTTCCCTTCAGCAGTGTCACTGCCCCTATGGCCCGAAGGCTTCTGAGTGACATCTAGCTGCCCTAGAGATCTGGGACTCTGGGGTCCACCAGCCAGGGAAATATGAAAAATTCGTTGTGTCCTGGGGACTCCTGCGGGTTATTTTCTAACTGTGGCGAAAGATACGTGTACATACGCCACATTAGGTGGGTCCACACTGTCGTCCAGCCACCACCAGCGTGCATCTCCACAACATTTTCGTCACTCCGGCCCGAAACTCTGTCCCCGTGAAACAGCACATTTCCATTTACCCCTCATCCCAGCCTCTGGTGTCCTGTGCTCTATCTGTCCCTGTGACTGTGACTGCTTAGGTACCTATAGAGGCGGAATCATACAGCATGTGTCCTTTTGTGTCTGGCTTATTTCACTCACCACAATGTCTTCAAGTTTCATCTACGTCGTAGCCTTCCTTTTAAGTGAGGCTCCCACTTCCTCGTGCGTAGGGACCACATTTCGTGCATCCAGCCCCCCACTGACGGACATGTGGGTTGTTTCTGCTTCTTGGGCTTTGTGAATAATGCTGCTAGCAACACGGGTGCACGGATGTCTGAGTCCCTGTTTTCAAATCTTGTAACTACATACCCGGAGGTGGGATGGCTGGATCAGGTGGTGGTTCTATTTTTAGTTTTTGAGGAACTGCTGTATTGTTTTCCATGGCAGCTGGACCATTTTACATCCCCACCAGCAAAGTGTGAGGTTCCAGGTTCTGCATATCCCCACCAATCCTGAGTGTTTTTGAACCCAGTTTCCCTTTGGGTTTTTGCACCCTGAAAATAGTGGGTGTGCAGAAGGGAAGAACCTTCCCCCGTAATAATTCTTTTTTTTTATAACATGCTTCAAACTTTTCCAATGAGCAGTTGTAGGTTTGAACCTCACAACGGCACAGCAAGTCTGAGACACCCCCCACCCCACTTTGCTCTCAACCAATGTTTCCGGTTTGAACCTTGGGCGAGGCAGGGGGGTTATCTCAGGGAGTCTAGAGGATCCTGAACTAGAACCCGGGGCTCCCGCACGCTTCCAGCCTCTTCCTCTAGAGCAGTGGTTCTCAGCCTCCCTAATGCCACGACCCTGTAATACAGTTCCTCATGGTGTGGGGACCCCATAACATTATTTCCGTTGCTACTTCATAGCTGTAATGTTGCTACTGTTATGAATCGTAATGTAAGTATCTGATATGTGTTTTCCGATGGTCTTAGGCGACCCCTGTGAAAGGGTTGTTCGACCCCCAAAGGGGTCATGACCTGCAGGTTGAGAACCACTGAGAGCAAGCTGTTTGTCTCTTACTGGTCCCCTGTTCACTGCGCATTGTCTCGGACTGGGGAGCTTCTCAACCAGCTTGGAGGTGCGAAGGCCTCAGGGGTCCGTGTAGCTTCCTACGGCAGCCTCACCCGCAGGGCTCAGGGGCCAATAACATGCCACCTGAGTCTTCAGCATGGCCTGGATTCAAAACCTTTGCTCATCTGCAGGGGTCAGAAAGCGAAGGGAGAGCAGAAGCCCCTCATGAGAGCAACCCCCGCCCCACCCTTGTCCTGACAGGCCCCTATTCTCATAGCTGGAACCCAGATCTTAGAGACGGGTAAGCCTCTATTTCTGTTTGACGGACGAGCGTGTATCCCCTCTCATCTGGTGGCTCTGCCACATATTTTAAATGAGATAAAGCCAGCAGCACAGTTTGGAACACATATTATACCTTTCTTATTTCCAACCTCCATGTGACACAAAATACTCTGTATTAGGTCAATTCTAGCTGTCACCACTTCTTAGCCAGGGGGCTTTGAGAATCCCCCCAATACTATGCCTCAATTTCCTTATCAACAACATGGAGCTAAGAACAGTACCTACTTCTGAGGGGTTTTGAGATGATTAAATGAGCTAATGCATGTAAATGTGTTTAACACAGTGCTGGGCGTATAGCAAATACTCAGTAAACATTAGCTGTTATCAGTGAAGATTTAAATCATGGAGCCTAATATCTGACACGTTGGGGACAAAAAATACACAGTAATAGTTCCCATTATTTCCCCGTTCTGGATACTGACAACCTACTAATTGTTTTTCCTTCTGCCGGGTCCGCACGTCTTGTGTCCCTTGTTGGAGTTAATGGAGACGGGGCAGTGGAAATCAATAATCCAAAAACTGCATGTTGGAAGCCACACGGGGAGAACCCAATGGGGAATCAGGGCTGGATTCCTCCCCAGTTGTTACTGGTGTGTGAAACAATCTGAGAAGTGGGATGGTGTCGACAGAATCCAGGGGCTGGACCAATACCCAGTAGACTTAGACCGACGTTGGGGGTGCTTCGGGAAAGGGCGGATCTTCTCTTCCTGTCCAGCACCGCCTTCTCTTCCTGCCCGAAGCTGGTCCCCCTCTCCCGGCCGTCTCTGGGTGGGCCTTATTGAGCTTGGGCTCACATTCCCTCCACCCCCTAATGAGGTTTCGATGCCCCTCTACGTCCCTCATCTGCCATTTCTTAAGCTCTCGGGGGAGCTCAGGGCCAAAGGCATCAGTTTGGCCAGCCCAGCTGGCTTTAAGCGGATATTCGTCAGTTCCTGGCATGCTTGATGGGCCACTTGGAGTTTGCTTTTTTAATTCCTGGTGAGCAGCTGGCTTGCAGGAAACACGACGTTAAGAGGAGCTGTCAGAAGGAATGGGCCTGCAGGACCAGATTGCGTGTAGGAGGCAGGTACTGAGGACTTGGGTCCAGGCGCCACCTAAGTGGGTAAACGTACCACCTGTGGGCTATAACTTAACTACCTGTCTGGGCCGGGCGTTCTGTTTCAAAGAAAACAGGTACTTGTCCTACAAAATGGGGACTTTGAGACTGTGGCCTTTCCCTTCCTCGGTGTGGCTTTGTATTAGTCATGAAACGGTTCAGCTGCGAAAAACAGAGGCTGAAACAACAATGGTGAAAACAAGGTAAAGGTTTATTTTTCTCTCCTGTACAGTCCTGAAGGAGGCCATTTAGGGCTGGAAGGGCAGTTTGGCTCCAAAAAGTCCCCAGGGACCAAAGATCCTTCTAGCTTATTGTTTACTATGTGTGACATCCATTTTCTAAGGTCACCTCATCATCCAAGAAACCTGCTGAATTTCCCACCATGATGGCTGCATTCCAGCCAACGGGAGAGAGAAGGGACAAAGATTGATGTGTCTCTTGAAGGAGACATCTCAGGAGTTGCACACATCACTTCCATGCACATCCCCATTGGCCAGCACTTAGGCGCATGGGAAGTGCGATCTTCACCCCTCGTGGCCGTGTGCTGAGCTACCGAAGTGGGGGCTCTGGTACTAAGAGACAAAGGGAAATGCTCAGTGGGGACGAGCTAGCATGTTGCTTGGGAAAGGTGATGATGGAGTGGAATACATTGTCGAACCCATCAGAGGACTCATGTTTGAAGCTCGGTCAGCCCTGTCTCCTCCCTGGTTGAGCTTCTCTGTGGCCGGTTGGCAGGAGAAGTTATTTGTAAGGACCTGTTCATGCTGGTTGTGGGGTCAAGAAGTCCAGAGGTAGTACAGTGAGAGTTTTAGAGTGTGGTGTGTGTACGATTGGTGCGTAAGATGATCTGAGATCAAACTCTTAAAACTTTAAAAATAATGATGTGTTTATTTGAAAACATAATTATGAAGAAAGAAGGTAGCCATCAAACCCAGGACTTTTATGGACATTATTGCTTAAGACAAGACTGACTTTTTATAAAGTGAGTTTATTTAAAGAGAAATCAAGTAAATAATAATCTAAGTGGTACTTGGTTTTGGCAGAAACTCAGATGAGACTTGCACCTCTGATCAAAACCCCAATTTTAGCCTGGGGGGACCCTGAGTAGAAGACTCGATTAACCCTTCCTGAGACTCTTGACACATGGATGGAAACTATGAGATAACAAATTAGTGTTGTTGTTTTTTCCACTCCGTTTGTGATAATTCGGTATGCAGAAATAGAAAACTAATACACATGGTTAGAGATCAAGGCTTGAGGAATGTCAGGCACCTGAACAAATCCCTTAAATCAAACCATGTCCTCATTTATAACTTGGTGACAGGACAACACACTTACAGGGTTGCTCGAGGAACAAGTGAGGAAATAAATGTAAGCTCTTTTCTAATGTGAGGGAAACATTGAACTTAATAACTATCGATCAGAACACACGGCTATAGGATAGGCTGACGAGACGTCTCATTTTAAATGGGACAGAAAACAACGGTCCTGCCCTGTTTCAAATGGTGCACGTGGTCAGCCTAGCCTCACTGGGCTAAATTCAAGGTGTCAGGAGGCTGACCCTACGTACAATTTGAAACAGGACAGGACCATTGTTTTCTGTTCCATTTAGAATGGGTTGTCTGGTCAAACTACTGTAGGATCAGTCCCCACAAGCACCACATTTGCCCAGTTCCAAGACCCCAGGGATGGGCAAATTTCAGTAAAGCTTTCGGTCCTACAATTTGGCAGAACTTTCTTTATGTCCTAGTCATTTAGTTGCGTGACTTCTCATTCTCTCCAGCCATTTCAAAAGGATCTGAAGTTGGACCTAAGCCTGACGTGACATTTGAGTGACAAAAATTCTGGGCCACATATCATCTTTACCAAGGAAAAAGGACAGAGGCTGATGCTTTTTGGGCTTGGAGTCAGAAGCCAGGGCTCTCAGGGCACAAGGCCTCCATTGAGCCTCCTGATGACCCTTCCTCTTGGGGAAGAAGTGCCCTGCCAGAATTTGGATGGGACAGTGACTCCTCGGATCCCAGATCAAGACTTCGAAATATATCGGAAATGATTTTTTAACAAGGAAATGGTGCCAATGCGAACGGTGTCTTTGTCCAGTTTGAATTTTGCTAATTATGAATAGGAGGATTTCACTGAAATTCTGTAGCCCCTTCAGAAATCCCTGGGTCCGCTGTTTTTAAAAAGTCCCCAGGTCCCCTAGTCCCACACCCAGAAGGTTGGGTTCAGAAAAATCTTAGGTCAGGCGTGTCCAGCTTGCGGCCTAGGACAGCTTTGAATGCGGCCCCACACAAATTCTTAAAACAAGATGAGATATTTTGTGACTTTTTCCGTAGCTCATCAGCTATCGTTAGTGTGACTGTATTTCACGTGCGGCCCAAGACAGTTGTCCTTCCAGGTGGCCCGGGGGAGCCGGGAGGTTGGACACCGCTGTCTCAGGTAGGCTGCCGGTGTGGGCATGTCCGCACGCCCCCGGGGGGTTACGGTGAGGCTGCTGATCACTGGCAAACGTTTAACGACCAGTTTCCCGGCAAGGGAAGGCCTTTGACATCTCTGAGGTGTAAACGCCCCCTCGGTCGTTGATAATCATTCCGCCTGGCACGGAATGCACGCCAGCACAGTGTTTCCACCACACAGGCTCACTAGGCCTAACTAACCGCACGAGCACAGAAGTAGTTAAATGTAGTAAGAGAATTAAGAAGCGATGCATTTTGAGTATTCATTATCTTTGTTTTTAATATGTTGTTTGATCTTAAGTTTATGTAATTTAATGGTTAACAGTCTCCGTTTATCAACTGATTCACAAAATTCCTCAAAACGTAACAAGGCCAAAGCTTCCAAGGGCAGAAAGAGCACAACAGCCCGTTGTTGAACAGTCCTGGGTGACAGACTGGCGAGGGACCTGGAAGGGACCACTGCTTCCCCACGTCTGGGAGGAGAAAAACCCACCCAGTGAGGAGGCTGGAGCTGGACTATTTACTGGGGTCTTTTCAGCGAGGATGCATCACACAGAGGTAGCCGGAGCCCTGCCCTGGAGAGCCAGCTGCTAACAGGCTGTGGTTAAAGGTTCGGAGCGCTGAAAGCGTGAAACCCACAGCCGCTCCCCAGGCTTCTCAGTGAACTTGGCAGTGATCACCACGGAGCTTTCAGCCATTACTTTTCGTACATGCACAGGGGTGTGTCTTTGAAAAGGAGGTATAAAGTGCCCCGGGGCACGGGGAATTTATAGAAGGGGACCAGTCCTGTTAGCATCCTGCTGGAGGATGACCTTCACGTCACAGTCCCTGAGCACTGTGAATACCGCCTGTTTGCCTAGAGCAGCGGTTCTCAACCCGTGGGACGCGACCCCTTTGGGGGTCGAACGACCCTTTCACGGGGGTCGCCTTAGACCATCGGAAAACACATATCAGATATTTACATGACGATTCATAACAGTAGCAACATTACAGTTATGAAGCAGCAACGAAAATAATTTTATGGGGGGTCACCCCAACACGAGGAACTGTATTACAGGGTCGCGGCATTAGGGAGGCTGAGAACCCCTGGCCTGAAGGGATTTGTTCTAGGCTTTGGCGATATAGCAGAAAATAGCAGAGATGAAAATCCCTGCCCTCAAACAGCTTTCATTCAAGCTGGGGCAGGGGATGCAAAACAAGTAAAACAAATCTCGTATTTCACAAACGCTGAAAGACAGCCCCTCTCCCCCTTCTAACAGTTTCTTTGAAACTGGCATGTCTTTTGCAGTCAATGGACCTGCTACCCTACGCTGGCTGTGGGGGTGGCAGGGGTCATGATGTGGTCGTACGGTCATGTGCAAACATTCTTATAGCCATTCTTACAGCTGTCACTTCTGCTGCTTTATGTGCACTGTTGGAACTATGAGTGTCAAGTTTAATTTCTGTTTAAATGTCTGAACGCTACACTCTGCTGACTGAGCACTGCCGTTCGGCATGCAGGAGGGCATGAGAGTAGACTGACAGGGCGTTTGTTTGATGTTAGAGAAGCAAATGTTTGCCATTGGCGTGATCATCCTAATTGCATTTTTTATTGTAAAGCAACACCCTGGTGCTTATAGGCCCTAAGCAAGGAAGGCAGTCAAGGGGTGATGGAACTGTATTTGTGTTTGGGAGTTGAAATAATTGCAGAAGGATCTCCTACCATTAGCCCATCAGCAGTGGTAAAGGTGGGAGAAGTGGCCACGTCTCCCTGAAAGATGAAAGGACTTTGAAAACATGGAGAGGTTGGTGTCACTGACTTTTCTAAGGAATTTGGGACTATTGTTAAGGCATCATGTTATTTAACTGGCACCATTTTTTTCTCATTTTAAGTGACACATAAAATAATAATGTGTCTCACAGCAAATAGCGTGTTCGATGCAATGAAAAACGGTGGTGTGACAGGTGGCCATGAGCGTTATAAGACAGCACAGTCCCTTGTGTAGAGCGTCAGCAGTTGAGGGTATTGCAATTGTAAAAGTGTGGTCAGGAAAGACCTCATTGTCCTTATTCAGTATTAAGGCCAAAACCCGAGTCTTATAGAAAATGTTGCTACTCAACATTGTGGTCCATGCACCTGCCACGATGATTTTACAGACAGCTGACCCCGACTTTGAATGTGGTGTATACAAATGGAAGGTATTTGGAACACCGAAGAATGCTTCCACTTGCTTCAGGGAAATTGTCCTGAAAAAGAATCTTTGCTCCACTTTTCACTGAATTGATATATTTTTGTCCAGCCCACCTAAATATTCGAAGATCTCACTGAAGTTTCATCTACTATGCAGCTTTTATGTTGTATTGGGCTTTACTTTATGTATTTTAATTTCATGGTCTGCCTGTAAGGTTTTGCTTTCAGATTTGACTTCTGGCTGGTGTCCAGTATTAATTAAATCTTTAGATGGGAGTTACCTGGCATACACCACGTAGAGAACACCACAGCCTTAACATTGTTTAGTAATTTATTTTCCATATTTCAAATGCTTACAAAAATATGGCACAATGACTATCTAACTCCTTATCAAGTAGGCAAATCATAGTTTCAATATGATATTTAGAGGATTTCAATGTTACAGTGAGCCTTTTTCCTTGTCATTTTTATCGGCTCTGGGCAAGCATGGTCCTAACCGGACTGCATTGGTCAATTAGACTGAGATTTTTGTAGCTGAGGACTACTCGTGACACATTCTAGCACAGGTATCGTTAGTGGTCAATGAATACTATGAAGTGACAGATAGGTGGGTGAGTAAAAAAGTGGTTTGAGAATCTCAACCAGATAGGAGTGACTCTCCAAAAACTCCTGGGAACTGTTCTACCCAATGTCTTTAATAACACTTGGGGAAGGATATGAGAACATGCTTATTAAACATGTAGAATGTACATTGAAGATGGTGTATCCAAGGCAGTGTTAAATCCGAGAAGACCGTAATAGAATTCAAAGAGCTTTGAACAATCAGAGAAAATAATATTCTAGAAGCAAAAGGAAATTAATTTATCCTGTTTTATGAACAGAAACAATGGTCTCCACATAGAATGGGACAGATGTGTGTTTTGAAATCAGAGAAGACTTCAGTTCTCTGTGGCCTTAGGCTACTTTCTTGAAGTCACCCTCAGTCCTAGAGGCCTCTGCAGCTCCTTTCCATGTGGTCTTCTCATGGCATGTGACAGCTGTCAAGACATGTCAGCTTATGTCTTCAAAGCCAGCAGGAGAGTCTTTCAAGCCAGTCTGCTAAAAGAAAACTTGTATAACATAGTGATAATCAGGGGATTTGATTGGCTGCCCCTCACATTTTCAATATAATGTAATCGAAATAGCAGAGATACTCTCCCATCAGCTTTGCCATATTTTATTGGCTGGAAACAAATGACAGTTCCCACCTGCAGCCTGCAAAGGCAGATCTCATTGGGGTTACCTTAAAATTCAGCCAACCACACACGCTGTCCTCATTTGCCATGCAAAGCCTTCCATTTTTATTCTTTACATTTGCGTTCCTGATCCCATGCTCACAGCTACCCTGCCACCCCCATTGCGGGTATCATGGGTGTCATTTATGGACTAGGAGGTGTATGTATATTGTGAAAGACTTAGTGTCATTCTGGTGTGAAAGTGCTCTTCATTCATGGGAATGGCTTTGTGTTATAAATCTCATTCTGTTTCTTTCTAACCAGACATTAGATTTTAAGATTTATTCATGTTGCCATATGTAGTTCACTGCTTTATATATACATGATATTTAAAGATGAAAGTGGGATCATACTATGTGTATGGATTATGACTTGCTTTTTTCTTTTAATATGCTTTTGACATCTTTCCATGTCAGTACACGTCGATTGTCCTTACTTCTTTTAACCATCGCATAATTTTCCATTTAAAGGATTATTTAATTCCTGCCTTCTCATGCCTGAGGGCCTTGGAGGGATGTTTTATTAAATGGGTCAGAGGGGCAGTCCTAGGGAGCAGGTGTTCCCATCACAGCATTGGGATCACCCACTTCTGATGCAACTATGCGTCTGCTCCTCTCTCTGATTCAGTTGTCCAGACCATGGGGAAGCTCAGGGCCAAATCTAGTCACCTCAACTCAGTGCCCGCCTGGATCTGATGGAGAATATCTCTCTGCTCCTCTCCCAGATTCCAACAACAAGCTCAATCTGATTGGCTCCTGGACAGCCAATCAGATTGGGCCTGTTGGCTTTAAATTAGGGGCTCACCTTTAGTCCAATCAGAAGAAGCTGTGAGCAGTCATGTTGCTTAATATGCTCAAAGGCCCCCGTGGTAAGTTCATTAACTAACTCTAGCTGTCTCTATCCATCCCAGGGATGGCGTTTCCCACTCTGGCCTTCTACTCAGCACTTCCAGAGTTTTAACACACACGTCACCTGGGGGCATGTCAACATATGTACTTAGATTATCTCTAAGGCACAGACCTAATATTACTGACACTACTAATTAGGGTGATGACAGCAGCAGTTATCAGATACTGCCTCTAGTATGAACCAGGTGTCACCAGTGCTTGAGGGCATTCAATCTTCTGCACCCCCTGGAGAAAGGCATTGGGCTAGCCCCTTTTGAAACATGCCTGGAGATCACCTGACTTGGTCACAGCATAGTAAAGTGCTAGCGCTGGATTCCGACCTGGCCCGCCCGACTCCAGAGCCTATGGCCTCAGCGTCGTAAGGAGATGGGGAAGCGAGACGTAAAATTCCAGGAGGGTGAGAGGCAGCCCAGGCGGTGGGCAGAGGTGGTCCTGTGTTCCCTCCTGGGAAGGACCCTAGAAACCTCTTTCCAAGTTTGCATAAAGTTATTTTAGCAAGAAAAGAATGTACAGGGGCTCTGTTTTCCCCACGGGCTCCTGCTGAGCGTCCCCTCCAGCTGAACAAAACACACAGGTTCTGAGCAGCCGAAGACCCGGAGGAACATTCCCTTCCTGACAGCAGGATTGCTGATAACCTGATTCTTCCCTTCGAGGCTTCCTTCGGCTGCTGCTGAATGACCCCGCCTAGCTTGGTCGTGGGGCCCCTTCGTGAAGGGGAGTGGCTCGTTCGGACAGTGCAGGGGGGGTGATGGGACCCTTTTCTGTGTCCCGTCGCTGCCTCACTCGGTGATCCCTCGGGATGGGTTTGGTCCGTTTCCAGTTTTGTCCGTGCGCTCGTGGGTCGGTCAATGCTCAGTGTTTCTGGATGTGTAAAGAGTCCTCTGGGTCTCTCTTGGCTCATGTCAGTGGGGCCCAGACACTGTAACCGTGTTTCTGGCCAAGCAGCCACTGTTCCGTTCATCTGTGTCTGCCGGCTCTGCTGCCGCTGAGTGTGACCCTTCAGCGGGAGCCAACGGTGACAATAATTAACGATGGCTGCAATGTATCAAGCGTCGACCAAGCACCGGGCAGCTCCTTGGGGACTTTGTTTAATCCTTGCGAGGACTCATCAAGAGAAGGGTTACTGGGGACAGTAACGACCAGCAGGAGAAGCAGGAGACCGAGCGGGATCAGAAATGAGAATAGCCGTTGGGTTGGCGACATGGGGTCCTGAGTGACCTCCACGAAAGCTGCCTCCACGCATGGTGGGAAAGGATGCCTGATTGGCGGGGGCTCAGGGGACACCGGGGAGCAGATGAGGGAGCACAAATAGAGTCCGTGTCGCCGGAACGGAGTTTACCTGTAAAAGGGAGCGGAGGGACGGGATGGCAGGAGGGCGTGGGTCGAAATGGGGAGCAAGACCATCAGCGGAGAGTCAGGACAGGTGGGGAAGGAGTGGGGACAGGAAGAGGGGTGACACAGTCCCTAAGACACCTCTTGGTCACTGCGAGGATGAAAGGAAGGGGCCCAGCCTCGCTTTACTCGGTCCAGTGTTTTACTTGGGGACAGGAATCTGCCTGGGGTTTCTAATAACATTTCACTGCGTGTTAGTAAACATTTCGATCCAGGCTCCCCCTGGCACGAAAAGATGCTTTTAAATAACTGAGAGATTTTAAAATGTATTTTATTTCATTCCGACATGTGGCCTGCGCACACGGCTGCGTGTATGTGTTTTCTCAGCAAAAGGAGATGTGAGCTTTCCCGTTTCCTGGCCGTGCCGAGTGCTTAGAGCACGTCTGTCTGAATGCCCTGCCCCCTCGCCCGCCCGCCACCCCGCCGGCCGGCCCCTCAGCCAGGTCCCCAGCAGTCCGGAGCTGATCTAATAGAAGCCTCCCCTCCGCCTCCCTGACTCCCGTCTCTTCCTGCCCCATCCATCCTGCCCCAGTAACACTGAAATGCCGCATCCCCACGCCGCTAAAACACACGGATGTCTCTGGTTCCGCGGGCATGAGCTATAAATGGCCTGGCCTGAGCGCACCTCATTTCCATCTCATTTCCCCAAGACATAGCCTGAGCTCACAGGAGACAGACCGTGCTTTTCTCTGAACACCCCGACTTCTTTGCACTCTTTCCTGCCTTGACTGTCCTCCCACTGTGCCCGTCAAGGCTGCGCGCCAACTTTCCCAACACCCGACAACCCCCTCGCCCCCAGCAAAGTAAGCAGATCCCCACCTGGGGACCTCGGGACCTCAGCACTTGCTGTTTCTTCGGCCTGGGATGCTGTCCCCTCCCTCCTCATTCCTGCATCTTCAGCTTAAATGTCACTCCCCGATCTCAGCCTTGCCCTCAAAACTATCCCACCCCTCCAGCTTATTTCCCATCGTGTCCCTACTTCATTGGCCTTATAGAAATTGCTACAATTTGAATGACCTCGCTGATTTGTTTACCAGCTATCCACGCACTGAAGCATCAGCTCTGCAGGGCGGGAGCTCTTCCTGTCCTGGCTGCCGCCTCCTCGGTGCCTAGTGCAGGGCTGGAGCCGAGCGGGGCTCAGGCGAGGTTGCTGAGTGAATGAGTGTCGGTTCCCCTTGCCTGTCACTGCACTCCCGTGCAAAGCCACTGCCCACTTTGGTCGCTGCTATGTCCCTGCGGCCTGGGACCATGTCTGCATATATGGTTGCTCAACAAATAATTCTTAAAAGCTAGTGGTGGGATATGTTGAGGCATGGTGGGGCATGGTGGGGCATGATGGGATATGGTGAGGCATGGTGGGATATGGTGAGGCATGGTGGGGCATGGTGGGGCATGATGGGGCATGGCGGAGCATTATGGGATATGGTGAGGCATGGTGGGGCATGCTGGAGCATGATGGGATATGGTGAGGCATGGTGGGGCATGGTGGGGCATGATGGAGGATGACAGGACATGATGGAGCATAATGAGGCTGTCAATTATCTGGGCATGGGGTGAGGAATATTTTCAACTGTCAGAATCAATGTGCTCCTTTCATACCAACTATTTTATAACATCCCCTTTCCCATTCTAAACTGATATTCACAGATAATGTAGCTTACCTATTTTTAAAAAAATACCATAAAATAAAGGAAATAAACATAATAAAGGAAATAAAGAGAGAAATAATTTACATAATATTATGTATTTAAGTGAATGCTCTGATGACTAGGGAAAAACATGGCGTGGTCATATATGTTCACCTAGTAAATAAAACAACATTCAACTGAACCTCTTTGGCACTTTTTTATTTCTTAGAGAAATAGGGCTGCATGAGACTTACTGTGTGAATGTGACGGTTCCAGACACAGACCAACACAGGTGTGTTATATTTTGACTCAAATGCCACAAGCAGTGCTGTACTTCGGACACAGTACAATTCTTTCCCCTGTGCATGGCAGGACAGCAATATTCCTGGCCTGTACCCTCTAAATGCCCATGGTACCCCTAAAATGCCCCTGTGAATCTCCAAAATGCCCCATAGGGGGCAGTTCTATTTCTACTGAGACCCACAGGTGTGGGCGAAGGGCCTGGCTTAGGTTGAACCCTACACAGGGGCAAGGGTCCCCTTTGGGGGTCCCTGAGTAAGTTGGCTAGCCTCGCTGAGCCTCCCTTTTCCTAAAATGGAGGATCTTAAATCTTCCCTCTGAGGAAATGTTGGAGGATAAAATGATCTCATGTGTGTGCTGCCCCTACAGCAGTAATCCAGCACACAGTAGGCCCTCAGTACCTGCCCGTTCTCTACTCTACACCTGGTCCAACTTGTCCTACAAAGGGCCAGGTAATAAATATTGTAGGATTTGTGGGTGTATGGTCTCTGCTGCAACTATTCAACTCTGCCGTTGTAGCAGGAAAACAGCCAGAGATGACCCGGAAGCAAATGGGCGTGATCACGCTCTGATGACACTTTATTTACAGAATCAGGTGGCGGGCCGGATTTGGTCTAAGGGCTGTGCCATTCTCTGATCCCTGGTCTATACCCATAAAATGTTGGTTCATCACTTCATCTGTCTGCTCAACTGGATTAAAATCTCCCTCGAGTTTCTGTTTCTAAGTTTTATTATCATAAAGTGAGGAAGAAGAGAGTTATGGCCGGGGCGGGCAGGCCCTCAGGCAGTTGCCAGAGATAATGAAGTCTCTGTCTCTACAAAGCAGAACACCCTCTCATCTCCGCTCAGCTGCCTTCAAGGGCCCATGTGGAAAGAGAGAAGCCGGGCTGCTAATGACCCAGTTTGGGGGAGCTGACATCTCAGGGTGAGAGAATGTGGGTGAGGCAGGATGAGGTCTCTGCACAAGGGACCAAGCCTGGAATTTATCGGGTGACATGTTTCAGAGGGTCCTTTGCACTTCAGAGGGAAATCCCAATGTGTCCCTTGTATCTCTTTTCTAAAAACTTCTTGCCCATTCAATAAAAGAGAAAAAAATATAGTTCAAAAAGGGCCAGATATCATCATCCCGCAAGCTGATGGGAAGAACCCCAGAGTTGCTAATCTCAAAGGAAGTGTTATCTGCCTTTCCTCCTGCCCCATGTTGTGGAATTGCCACTTTAGATTTTGGAGGTGGGAGAAGCCAGAAGAGGAAGATAAGGTGGTTCAGAGGCCAGACGCTGGCAGCCCGCAGCACGGCTCCTGCCCGAGGCTACGCTTGCTTCACTACTCACAGGAGGGGTCCGCCGGCTTGCAGGAAAATTCAGCTCCCACACAAAATCCATTGCTTGAGCTTCTCCCGGAACACGAGGAGCCTCAGGGACTCTGGGACTCTCTTCCACCCAGCAACCATTGATGGGTGGGCGGAGGCCGAGGGTGGCTATGGTGTGTGGTGGGGCACATGCTTGCTAGTTGCTCATGCACCCCACTCTTTGCCCTATATCCTGCTGCTGCTTCCTCGGTTGGGGATTCTGTAGGTATTTGCACGCATTCGAGGTGTCTGTATCCCTAAGGAATGGTGCCCGAGGTCTTTCATGAGCCACAGCACTGCATGAAGATGGGGGACGGCCTGGCAAGGTCCCCTGGCCCCTCAAGTGGCCACCTGGCTTCTAAGCTTGGCTCCCTCCGGTGGTTCTCCACGGAGCACACGGAAGAATTGGTACAAATGCACAGCCGCTTTGCCGCTGCAGGGCTTAACGCCCTCGCCTGCTCCCCACTGCTTTTTGGACAAAGACTCAAACCCTTACCGTGGCCTGCAGGGCCCTGGGGGTCTCGTCTTGGCCCGTGTCCCCACTTCCCTACTCAAATGCCACATTCAAGACACACTGAGCTTGTTTTAATTCCTTAAACAGCTTGGTGAGCTCTTTCCGTGCCTTTGTGAGCCTGGATTTTAAATGTACAACCTTGTTGAGACAGACCCGTTTCAGTTAAGACTGGGTGTGGTAGAACTTGACCCAAGATCAAAACAAGCAAAAGGGATGCTTCTTTTCCTCACATCATGATCTGCGTGTAGGTGCCCAGGCCCAGGAGTCTTGGCAGCTGCCTGGTGTCTGGTGACTTAGACGCCTCCTGTCCTGTCGCTTGCTGCCTGTGGCCTCGTGATCCAACATGGTGGCACACAAACTCCAGAGCCCAGGATAGAGATAGGAAGGAAGGAGGAAGAGAGCCCAGCGGGCATGCACACCGTCTCTGAAGTGCAGTTCCCCAAAGAGGCTTCACAGGTCTACTGCTCACTAAATTCTGGCCAGTGCGATGACACAAGGCCACCAGAGCTGCAAGGAAACTGGGACATCTGGTCTTTGTTGCGGGAAGCCACTTGCCCATGGAAGAAGACGTAGCCATCGCCCGCCTGCAGAGTTTCTGTCTTCTTTGCACCAGCATTGTTTGGAGCAGGATTTGAATTCAGAATCATCTGCCTCCACTGCCACGCTCCTAACTGTTTTGCTGCACTGGTCCCTGACACGTGGCATGGACAGTGAGCATTTAATACCTGCTCCTAGGGTAATGAGATGTAAATTTTGGGCTTGGGTGCTCATAGGAAGTGTTGGTCTGGGTATGCAGGCTGCTTCTTTAATTTTCTTAGAGGAGAAGGCTAGGTGAGTCTTAGAATTTGTAAAATCTTAGAACTGTAGGGAACGGCTCTTCTTTTAAAATTTAATTGACTTAATTAGGTAGGACGCACGGACCATAAAAAAACACTCATTTAAGGCATACAGTTTGATGAGTTTTTCACAGTGTAACCACTCTTGTAACCCTCACTGCAATCAAGAGAGAGAACATTGCCATCACTTCAGAAAGTTCCTTGTGTCCTTTGTTGGCAGCCCCTAACGCCCACCCTTCTCCAGGAAATCACCGATTTGTTTTCTGCCATCAGATACTGGTTTTGCCTGTTCTCAAATGTGACATAACTGGAAGTACAGCATTTGGACTCCTTTGTGTCTGGTTTCTTTGGCTCAGCATTTTGTTTGCGGTGCAATCCATGTTATTGCTTACATCCGGACTTCGGCCGCTTTTATCGTGGAGAAGGGTTCCATTGTGCGCCTATTCCTCGGACTGTTTCTCCATTCTCTCATTGATTGACATTTAGGTTGTTTCTAGGGATTGTCTCTTATGAGTAAAGCTACTGTGGATGTTCATGGACAAGTCTTTTTATTTTCATTTTCTTGCTTAAATAACTCAGAGTGGAATTGCTTAGTCAGAGGAGAGATATCTATTGACCTTCACAATGAACTTCTAAACTGTTCTCCAAAGTGGGTTTATCATTTTACATTTTCACCCGCAGTTGTGCGAGTTCCAGTTGCTCCACATCTTCACCAACACTTGGTATTATCAGGTTGTTTCATTTTTTAACTTGCCCTGTTCCAACGGATATGCAGTGCATTCCACTGGGATTTTAGTTTGCATTTCCCTGATAACGGAAGACACCGAGCCTCTTTTCTTGTGTCTTCCAACCATTTCTATCTTCTTTTTGGAAGTGTCTGTTCGAATCTTTTATTCATTTTATTATTGGTTTTTTGTTGTATTGAGTTGCTAGAGTTCATTAAATATTCTGGATACAAGTCCTTTGACAGGTATATTGAGGGCTGACCGGAAAGTCCAGACATGTCATGTGAAAAATAGCGGCATTTATGGTTGGATTTTTTTTTTCGGATTAGAAGGTCCTAATTTTGGTGACTCTCTCCGGGTTCTCTCCTATAGTTGATGCTTTCGGGTCAAGTTTTTACAACATGCTATGCACCTGCTGTGCAGCCAACAAGGAAACATTTGCTCGAATGGTTGAACTCTGTCAGAGCAGCAGTAGCTTGCAAATCTCTAAACATAGGACCACGCTGCTTTCTCTCTGATTTGGGGGGTCTGTGTTGGAAAGCTGCTCCCCACTCTGGCGCCTTACCTTCTAGGAGTCAGGCTGATGAAAGGCCAAAATTGTGTGTGTGTGTGTGTGTCCCCTAAAAGCAATCAAACCATTCTTGTCTTCTCGGGGTGAAGCTTTTCCAGGCGCCCTCTTGGCGGGGTTCTCGGGAAACGCGGCTGCATAAATATGGAATCCGCCGTTAGCCTCGGGGCACGCCGCCGGCGACTGCTTCCTAGAAATGAACTTGGAGCCGTGTGGTAATTACCCCTGGAAGTAAGTGTTCATTCAAGTCTGAGAGCAGATTAAATAATGGATAGGAATGTCATTTATTCGTTCCAATTTAGAACCCTTGTCTCATTTGTTTCTTCTGGGTGAAATTGAATGTCAAGAGGGGGAGAAAATTCGAGGGGACAGGGGAGGTGGGGTTGCAACCTGAGGAGGATGCATTGACTCCTGATGCTGGAGGAGGGGGTTCGGGTGTGAGGAGCAGGACCCTCTAAGGTCTGAGCCGGGTAGCAGGGGGTGGGGGCCAAGAGTGTCAGGCAGGCCGACCACAGTCCCCGTTGTCCTTGCTCCCAGGACCACCCCCATTTCTCACCTTTTTTTTTTTTTTTGACATTTTCCCCCTAGAGAGAGCTGTAAAATGCAGAAAAGCATGGGAGAAAAGGGACAAAAATGTCATCCATCGTCCTGCCATCCAGAGGCAACTGCTATTAGCGTTTTGGCACATTTGCTCCCGAGCCCTTTTTCTCTGCTGAGTGTTTTGGTTTGATTGTTTTTTCTTTTAAACAGCTTGAGACCACACGGTACACACAGAGGTCTCTGGCGCCGCCGGGCTCAGCCCTAGGGCGGGGCGCTGCTGAGTAGGACTGCTCGCACTGTGGGCCGCACGACCCTTCCCTTTCCCACTGCTCCGTCCCCAGGCCCAGTGCCCAGCGCCGCGCGGCTCTCGGTGGGCGTGTCGGCAGGGCAGGTCACTTTTAGTGCCTGGGCATCACGCCTTCACAACAGCATGTGTGTCTGACACGTGCTAAGAGCTTTACAGCGTAAACCACGTGTATTTTGCACATCACCCTCCTAAGCGACTATTCTTTTCATGGCTGAGAGCACAGACCCTGCAGCACGTCTGACAACATATTGTTGTGCTTTGGAGCCAGACTACCAGGGTTTGTAGCCTAGATCCATTGCTTTTTAGCTGTGCAGTCTAGGGTAAATCACTTAACCTCTCTGTGCCTCAGTTTCTTCAGGTATAAAAAGGCAAAAGGCCTAATAATAATAATAATATACACATTGTAGAATTGTCAAAAGAATTTGGTGAAATAACTCTGATCAGGCAGAGAAAGTGGTTTGGACTGTTAGCTACAATAATTATTGTTATTAATAATCTCAGTGACCTTGAGCAAGTCATTTTACCTCTGAGGCTTAGTTTCCTTACCTGGAAGATGGACAGAGTGGTTGTGATCATTGAAATGAGAGTGATATATAAGCCTGGCTCATATTAGGAGCTCAATAAAGCGTAGTCGTTACTATGTACTAAAAAATGCAACATCGTTCAAGCTGAGTACTCCTTCTAAACTTATCTCAAGAGTCACTTCCTCCAGATGTCTTCCTTGATTTCTCCCTTTTCCCCCTGTATGTCTCCTCTATGTTCCTTCAGTGGTACCTGTCCTCTATCCCAGCACCTCCACGCTGCCCTTGTCATCTCAGTTTCAACTGAGTCCCGCCCAGACTCTAAACTCTTTGAAGGGAAAGGCCAGCCACTATTCATCACTGTATCCCCAGACTCCAGTGTCTGGCACATAGTAGTTGCTTTTAAAAGCATTTGTCGAATGGAGTCAATGATTAGAGCAGCCAGGGAAGACAGTAAGGGCAGCCAGATGGGTGGTGGTGGGGCGGGGGGCGAGAGCTTCTGTTGAGTCATCTGGGAGGGGAGATGTTAGCAGAGGCTTCTGGGAAAATGCACTGCTTGTCATACATTCCAACTCTGGTCATGTTTGGCCAATCTGTCTCCTCCTGACTTAATTCAAAATGGGATGGGAGGGAAAGAAGCTTGTCTGAGTGGCTCCAGGTTAACAAGCTGTAATGATGCGCTGGGAAGCGTGTAGCTCTGAGCCAGCCATTTGCAGGGAGAGAAGGGGAGCAGTGAAGTGACTACCAGATGTTAGGCGGGGCTGTCCAGAGAGGGTGAGAGGTGCAAGGATTCTGGGCTCCTAGGTTCTGCGGTGTCCCTCATTTTACTGGTATAGTTTGGGTTCTACAAACGCGTACACTTGTGTAACCACCACCACAATCGAGATAATAGAAATTCCTATGACTCCAGAACATGTCCCTGTGCCTCTGTGCTCAGTCCCCCCAGATCCTGCCCCGGGAAACGGCTGATCCTCCTTCTGTCGTGATAGATCGATCCTGCCTGTTGTGGAATTCCACATGACTGGAATCATACAGAATAGACTCTTTTATATCTGCTTTCTTTCATTCAGAATATTGCTTTTGAGATTCCTGTGTTTTTAAGGTAAGATTTAATCCTGCTTCATCCGTAGGTCCTTGAGATTTCCTCTTGAGTCTCAATGAGTTATTTATAAGTGTCTTGTTTAATTTTCAAGTCACTGGGGATTTTCTAGATATCTTTCTTTATTGGTTTCTAGTGTCATTTAGTTATATTCTAAGAACAGAATTTGTATGATTGCTATTCTTTTAAATGTGTTAAGGTGTTTTTTTTTTTTATGGACCAGATTACGATGCATCTGGGTGAAGTTTCCACGTACATGCGGAGAAACATGCCTTCTTCTGTTGTTGGGTTCTGTGCATGGTAATCCGGCGCAGCAGCCCATAATGCCGTTTAGCTCTTCTGCATCCACACCGATTTTCTGCCCATTTGTTCAATCGGTTACTGAGAAAGGAGGGTCGAACTGCGTTTCTGGATTTGTCGATTTGTCTTTTCAGCTCCGTTACGTTTTGCCTCATATATTCTGATGCTCAGTGATTAGGAACAGACACGTTTAGAAGTGTTATGTCTTCTTGGAGAATGGACACCTTTCTCATTATGCAGTGCTCCTGTTCATCCTGAAATAGTCTTTATTCTACAGTCAGCTTTGTCTGAATTAACATAGCTACTCCAGCTGCCTTTGGGTTGGTGTGTATATTCCTAGTACCCCTGACAGGCCCACTGAGGGGGCCTGGGAGGAGCAGGGGGCAGGATCTCTTCTAAACATTAAGCAGACGACGTGTTTGCACAGAGAAGCCCCCTGTGCACGACAGGAATCTGGAATGAGTGCCCTGCTGAGTCCCAGCGCCGTTGAGGTCCATGGTCACCTGCAGGCTCGCGCCTGCGGCCAGGTCTCAGGGGGAGACAGGCACGGTGGGGCCACCATGGCTTGGGAGCCTCCTCTAACTTGGAAGTTTCATCATCGCAGATTTTCCAATCTCTCTCCACCTTCCGGAGCACTTGGCACCCCAGGAACTCACCTTTCAAATTGACACTGGTGCATGCACTGCAGGAAAGGGAGAGGGATTAGCTGTAGATGTCACTTTTATGAAAAAGAAGCTTTCTCACGAAGCCCACTGCTGTGTGATTGCAAAGTGGGCCGTGAACAGAACGGGAAGCAGTCCAAGCTTCCATGGGAAACGCTCGCAAGTCTAGCCGGACGGTAGGAACCGAAGTCACGCCTGAAGAGTGCAGGTAAATTCAGCACCCAGCACCGGCCACCTCCTGGTTAGTGGCATTCTCTTGGAGTTTCAACTTCAACAAGGGTGGTGGCGGGGGAGGGGGATGTTACGGGTGGCCCTCCTCTGTGTTCGTTCGGTCACCAGGCGTGGCCTTCCAGTTGTAATTCAATACTAATTGGAGAAGAGCCCTGTGGGGGGAGGGGGCGGGGAGCGGGGTGGCAGGGGGCAGAGGAAAGGCTCTGTCTGCCCTGTGCCTGACTGCGTTGGCAGCAGAGACTAGGGTCAGGCAGGCTCAACTTCACATCCCACCTGCCTGCTGGGCCACGTAGCCATTCTCAGCCTCAGTTTCCCTATCTGTGACATGAGGACCAGGCATATTGAAAGCCTGGTTGTGAGGATAAAGTGAGGCAACCCGTGGAAGCTACTGTTCTCATGTCCTTGCTTCTCAGAGCACTTACAGCCGTGGTGTCCCCGGGGAGCTCGTGGGAAACGCTGACTCCCAGGCCCCCCGGGAACCTGCATTTTAAGGGGATTGACGGCGATGCATGAAGTCTGAACCTTCCTGCCTTTCTGCCTCCTCCTCCGTCCACGGTGAGCCCAGCACATTTGCGAGGGCACCGGGACGTCTGTGGTCCGTCCTCCACTCTCCAAGCATTTCCTCCGCACCCAGGCGCGCCGTACTCAGAACAGAGAGTCCCTGCGGTTGGCAGTGTTCTGTCACTCAGAGGGGCCCCGGCTGAGCATTAAGGCTGAATTCCTTGACAATGCACTGTAGAATTGGATGCCTGAAACCTATGTAATCCTTGCTAATAGATGTCACCCCAATAAGTCTAACAATAAAAATGAATTAAAAAAAAAAGGCTGAATTCCTTCCTTCCTTCCATTCACGCCCACCCCCACCCCCACCCCAGTAAGTCACCAGCCCTTTGTGTATCTAGTAGCATTTGTGAATACATAGCCTTTTGGCAACTTATATCCCATTTTTAAAATGTACCTGCGGGAGCTCGTCATTTAAGGGGACCCCGTGGTGAGCCCTTCCGCAAAGCAAGTAACTGCCAACTCATGCATGTTGCAGAGCTCGATTCGTGTGTGTTAGGATTCCAGAACAAAGCAGGGTGAGCTGTTGGAGGCTTATGTCATTAGCAATATTCAGGGTAAGACATTGTTTTGGTGTGGGTGGACTAGGCCTCTTTTCCCGTCTCAGAATCACTCGTGCAGCTTTGTGGTTTTTACGTACGTGAATCTCAACAGCACGGCTTGGTGACGTGTGTGTGTGTGTGTGTGTGTGTGTGTGTGTGTATGCACCTGTAGGTAAGCTATGGGCTGTTTTAGCACCCTGAGAGCTTCTTCATGTCTTATTCCTAGTCAACAGTATTTCCCCAGAGGGTAAACTTTCTCTGATTTCCATCGCAGAGATTAGCTTTTCCTGGCTTTGAAGTTCACATAATGGAATTCATTATGCAGTCAGTATTCTTTCACATCTAGCCAGACTCTTGGCTTTAATCAAGAAACAAACAAAGTCAAACAAAGGCGCATTTCCCCTTGACCAAGTGGTTCTCACACGTTGGCCACCATCAGAAGCCCCTCGTTGTAACACAGGGCTTACTAAAACACAGCTTGCTGGGCCCCGGCCCCGGGTTTCTGACCCAGTAGGTCCAGGGGAGGCCTGAGAATGAGCATTACTAACAAGTTCCCAGGTGACGTGGGTACTGCTGGTCCCGGGACCGCACTTTGAACCCTGCTGCCCCAGAGCAAGAGCCGATCCTGGGCAAACAGTTCTGGTGCGATTCGGCAGGAGCACGCAGTGATCTGTGGGCCTCACGTCCGTTTCTACAAACCTCCCCCCTGAATTGCAGTGCTTCCCTTCATGTTTGGGGTAAGATGGGAGTCCCTGGCATCAGCATTCCCCAGCAGTCCCAGTGCCCTGATTTCTTTCCCAGTCTTGGGGAAAGGGGTAATTAGTGGAGACTGTTGTCACTGTGTTTTAATGAAACACAACAGCTGTCTCTACAGACAGCCTTTCTACGCCTCCGAGTGGCCTCCTCTCTGGGGATGCCTCCCTGATCCACAGGCTGCCTGCGCCCCGAGACCCCATGAGGTCCTCCCTAGGTTCTCCAGCCTCCCCGAGGAAACATAAAAACCTGGGCTTGCTCCACACTGCTCCTTCCCAGCCCCTGCAGAAGCGGGTGGGGTGAACCCCCGCGCTGACCTGGAGGCTGTGTCTTGAGGGTGCTGCAGCTTGGTGGGACTGCCTGTGTTGGGAACGCTCCTTTGAAGATGAAGATGAAACACCAATCTGCTGACTTTGAAGGAAATTTTTTTCTTTCTAATTCTTTGAACAAAAATCATTTTGGCGTCTAAAGTCGTTTTTTGTTTTTATTATTTTTTTTAAGGCTTTTCCCGTTTCCTTATTTTTAAATGCCTCCTGGCTGCAGCTACCTAGTAATTTTTCACAAAGGGGCCTTTCTACCCATGACTTAGGAGCCCATCTTTCCACCATATCCATTTCCAGGGATATTTTTCTCTCAATTAATAGTTTCTCAGCCAAGCAGTCTTTGTAATGCCTTTTCCCATCATGTAATAGAATTAATAGACCATACAACCTACCTATACGTGCAATCTCGTGTGTGTGTGTGTGTGTGTGTGTGTGTGTGTGTGTTGTCCAAAGTATAAAGTAGAAGAGAACTAAAATAAAATGAATTTCTAGTGAACTCTTATAGACGCCAGTAAACAAGTGCTCCTGTATAACTGCTAGAAGAGAAAAAGAAGTACTCGCATGGTGACACCTGTACACAGCACCGGAAAAACAGAAGACAGCAGCTACACATGCAGAATGACCCAGATGTATCTCATCAGTCCCTCAGATGACACAACTGACATTGTTTTGTAGGTGATGTGATGTTTTCCAAAGTGGTGAGTTAATTCTTCTTAAAAGATTAAAACAAGGGAGGGACAGTCCTCTCTCAATTTATATTTACATGGCAAGTGCTTTCCTGGGAAATCTGAGACTTGTCAAAGTCATGAAAAAATTCCTTTATTGTATGTAAACAGGAGTTCAGTTCTAGGAGTTGATTTAAACATGGTTTTCTTCTATGTGAATGTCAGGTGGGACACTCTGAAGCTGTGTAGGATTTGGGGCAATTCTCTTGGTGGGGGTGTCCTGCATGTGGCAGGTCCCCTGGTATCCCTGCCCCACCCCCTCTCCACTCGCTTGTGGAGCTCCCCATCGTTGTGTCAACCAGTAACTTTCCAGGTTTTCAAAGAGCTCGCTCAGGCCGTGAGCGGTGGTGGAGCAGAGGCGAGGAGACTGTTGAGATGGCTGTTGGGGTCATCAAGGTGACGTGTCATGATGGCCCCAACTAGGATGGTGACCATGGAGACTGAGAGATAGGTGGGTGGATTCTGGAAGTAGCATCCAGGGGGCTTGGATCAGGTGTGGGGTATGTAGGTGAAGGCAAGTGAGATGCCAATGAGAACTTGCAGATTTCTGCCTGGAGCACCTGGGTGGTCCCATTGACTGCTGTGGAAACGTCTGGAGGGAAATCGGGTATGGGCAGGAAAATCAACAAATCCACCTCAGACATGGTATGTGTGAGATGTCTGTGAGAGCAAAGCAGACATGTCCAACATGGACTTGATTTGTGAGTCAGGCTTAGAAACTGGAGACCCAATCTAAAGCCTTGAGGATGGATGCCGTCTCCTAGAAAGAAGGTGCACGGGGCCAGGAGAGGAAGGCAGCGCCTGGGCCCCGGGGAACCTTACATCTAGAGATTAGACAAGGGGAGAGAGCCCAGAGGTCCTCCATCTGCCATCTGTTCCAGTCGGCTCTCCCCGACTCGGTACTACAGTCCTTAACACTGGTCTATTAATGAACTGTCACTGCGTCTTGTTGAGCTCCAGCACCTTGTCCCTGAAGATAGTATAGGCTCCACGTGTATTGATCGTTGGCGCTCGAGAAGTGCACACTGATCACATTTAGCATTTTCGTGTTGTATTTGAAAGCAAGACAAAGCCAATCTGTGTGTGCCATTTGTTCCCCCGACTCTGAAGACATTTAGACATCCTCAGTCGGCTGATTGGCGGGGACGAAGCTGGTGCCACTCCAAGGCGGGATGCTGGAGGGGACAGCCAGCGGGCAGGGGGCGCGCGCCCGCAATTAATCTGTTTCGCTTCATACTTCATGGACAAGAAGTGTTGTCCACTTCGATTTCCTGAGCCTGCAACAGTGTAAAGTCTCAAAAAGAGAGAGAAATCCGTTGTCTGGGGGTCCTGAAGGTCCAGGCCACTGAGTGAAGAGGGTTTTATGAGATTCAATGACAGCAAATGTATCAGTCAATTAATGCCACAACTCTTACTGCAAAAAAAACAAAAAACAAAAAACAAAAAACAACAACAAAACGATCCCCCCAATTCTATGGTTTATAAGAAGAATCATTTCTTCTGCTCTCATGTCTCTGGATTGCCGGGTCAAGGCTGGGCTTTGCTGGGCTTGGCTCCACGCTGCATTCTTTTTGGACCCTTGGCTACCTGGAGTGAACTTCTCATGGCAACAGCAAAAGCTCAGCAGCGCGAGCTTGTCTGCATTGGCCTACGCTCGTGTCACATCTTCCCAAGTCCCATTGACCTAACGGGTTCTATGGCTAAGCCCAAGGATGAAGGGTGGGGGAATATACCCCATTCTAGTGAGGGGAACAGCAAAGTTGCATGGACAGAGGGAGTGGTACGACTTGGGAACCATAATGTAACCTACAAAGGAAGGGGTTACAAATTCCCATGGCCACCAGGACCAGGCCTGGCATCACAAACAAGAAGGATGCTGGGTAGTATTGATGCAGACATGTTTGGAGTCAATAAAGGTATAGGTATGCTCATCACATCCAGGTAGGATCTGGCCCATATTTTCTGGAACCGTTTGGCCCTCAGTCTTATATTTCCCCCCTTCTGATAGCTGCATGGGTGCAGAGAATAACCTCTCTGTGTGAAGAATACTAAAAGCATTGCAAATGGCAGAGTCAGGGAGGCAATAAGGAAGAGTAGAGACTGCCATGAGCACAGCCCAGTGTTGTCAGATGGGGATGCAGGCTTAGTGTGGCCTGGTCTCTGACACCTCGAGAGAAGCTAAAAATCTGTATTTTTATGGTAAGTTTCCAAACTGCAACACATTGAATAAACAAGACCCATAGAAAGGTAGACAATGGACTCCAGGCCACCACCTTGTAACCCCTTACCCTCTAAGTGCGGGTTTGTAAGGTTGGTGAGAGCCAAAGTAGGACTTTCTTTTGTTATTTTCCTGCTTCCAAGTGGCCTCTAATGGGAGAGTGATTTCTCTGGACCTATCTTTGAGGTCCTAACAGCCAGTTTCCCATTAGGAGTGAGGTCAGTATATTCAAAAATGCTCGAACTCTTTCCTCTGAAGTCTCCTGTTCCTATACAAATTCAATTCAATTTCGAGCGCAAGCCATAGTGAGTCCTAATTACTATGTTTCTAAAAATTATATACAATTAGAGTGGGGTTTCAAGAACCGGGCCAATTCTCCCCCAGAATGTACATTGAAGAGCACATTTTTAAAAGAACAAAAGGGGCCTGAGGGAGGCAGTGCTGTAATGCGACGTCTCCCAGGGTCACGTTGGGGTTTGGTTTTTAGGGGCAGAATGCAGGTTCTTCCTGGGCTCTTGGCCCGGACTTTAAGAACATCAGAATTTCTTCCGCGAGAGTGTAAGTAGAGGGGTTATATTTCCCGGACTAATAGTCAAGGAACATGGGTAGCTGAGGAGGTCATGCCCTTGACACATCTGAAAGGAATTCCGGGGCAGACAGAGGCGCTGCTCGGTGCTAGGAGGGCCCCGCGACCCCGGAGCCCCCGATCCTCTCCAGGCATGGGACTTCCTGCTAGCGGCATGAGACAAGGCCCTGCGAATGGGGGCATTGGGGGGTTAGCGTCTGGTCCTTTTCTGGTGACCAGGGCTAGCCCAGATGTCACCCAAGAGGTCGTCTTTTCCTCAAAGCCAAATCTCAAGGTTTACTAGTTTTCCATGCGAGGCGGAGCCCACAGAACGTGCCCCCAGGACGGAGGAGACGGAGCTAGAAGAACGTGTCCGCCACAGCTGGGCGCGCTCGGGACTGCCAACGAGGCCCCGCTCACATCCGCTCAGCCCCCCGGCCTGGCCCCGGCCCGCAGCACACAGTCAGCTTGCTGCTCCCTGCACGCGTCGTGAGTCCTTTCTCTCATCTTGCTGCATGGCTGGCTGGCATCCTCTCCTGGGGATGCCACCACTTCCTTTGCCTATGTGTCAAGGCCCAGTCCCCGTGGTCTTATCAGGGGCCCTTGCGCTGACGCCACCCCACGTGGAGCCCAGCGCCCTCCCCTCTGAGCTTGCTTCTCGCCGGTTGCTTGTTGGAGGTTCGTCTGCGATCTGTGTCAGAGGCCACGTAGCAATGGCTTGAACTTGTGTGTTCATTTCCTCCCCTTGCTCTCATAGTAGTACAGGGGTGAGTAGGCAGGACAGGGCGCCAGGCCCCGGCTGCCCGACTGCTCCGCCGTTCCTAGGGGCTGTCCTCATCTGTGTGCACCCGGACATTCCCCGTTACGGGCCAGGTCTCCAGCCAGCAGGGAGGGAGGAGGCGGGAGGGGGCATGCCCCTTTCCCTCGAGGCAGCCGCATGCATGTGTTCATTCATGTGGCATGCCAGCACATTTATTGCGTATTTTTCATGTGTTAAAAACACTGTTTTAGATCCTGGAGGTTCAGCCATGAAAAGAAACCAAAACACTAAAACAAAAAAACAAAACAAAACAAAACAAAACAAAAAATCCCTGCCAGTGTGGAGTGTATGTCTCACAGGGGGTGCGAGAAGTTAATACAATACAACGTAACACGCACGCTGGATAGCATGGAAAGTGCTAGAAAAGAGGAAACTCACTTCGTAGGGTGATTCCAGCGCAAGGAAGTTGGACCATTAATTTCGCGAACTCGTCCTAGAAGAAGCGCTCTGTCCCTCACTGCTGGCATCACTCTGGTCACCTAGGAGGCCCTCCCCTCGGGAAGCTGCACCGACGCCAGCGCCTCGTCCACCCTTCAGAGCAGTTTGGGAACTCTTTCTGGAATGGCCATTACAGCTTTTTGTCTCCCAAATCTGACAGTTAAGTTCACGAACTTGCCACCATGCACTTAATTGGCAGCACGGTACACACATCTCAGTGAGGTGTCATAACCTTGGCGAGGTGGCAAGTTCGCCAACTTAACTGTCAGATTTGGGGCACAACAGCTCTGATGGCCATTCCAGAAAAAGAGATCCAAAGCTGCTCTGAAGGGTGGACTGGGCGCTGGCGTCGGTGCACAGCTTCCCAAGGGGAGGACTCTGAAGGTGACTGTAATGATATTCAGCACTGAGGGATGTGGCACTTTTTGTAGGATGAGTTTGCAAAATGAACCGTCTGATCTTGTATACTAGCTGTGTGATCTTGCACAAGTCACTCAACCTCTCTTTCCTCAGTTGTCTCACCTGTAACGTGGGGATGTTCGTTGCAGGTTACACATGCAAAGGATATGGAACAGCACCTGGGACACAGTGCTCGGTAAAAATTAGCAGGATTAGTATTGCAACATTTTTACCGTAACTAGGAAGAATCCACAATGCAGTGATGCAACAATTTTGGCGTGCTTTCTTGTCTTCATGTCTCCACGAGTAGGGTTTGAAAGCAGGTTTTCAGAAACTAGCCAGTTAGTTGAATTAATATGTGTTAATAGAAATTTCAAAAATAGAATGAAGAAAATTACCCAAGTAATTACTATTGCTCTCTTTGTTTCTGTCTTTTTTTTTTTTTTTTTTTTTTTTTGGAGAGTAAGTTTTGTCAGCCTTTATGTCTAAGCATATGTAATGAGGATCATGCCAAATGGAGTTCCCTGAATTTTTTTCTTTAAAACAATTTCTTTCCAGATTTATTGAGGTATGATTAACAAATAAAAATGGCACATATTTAAGATGTACAATGTGATGTATACATACATGTGCAGTGATCACCACAGTCCAGCTATGTAACACACCTATCACCTCCCGTGGCTACTGTGTGTGTGTGTGTGTGTGTGTGTGTGTGTGTGTGTGTTGTGAGGACACTCAGGTTCTGTCTTTGCAGATTTTAAGTATACAACACGGTAGCATCAACTATAGTCACCATGCTGTACCTTAGACCTCCAGAACTTACTCATCCTGTCACTGGGTTTTCCCTCCTTGTCCAGCATCTCTTTTGGTTGGTTTGTTTGTTTGTGTTTTTCTTTTTTATAAGCCCTGATTGTAGGGCTGGGTCAGGAGATTAAAGAAAGAGGAGAAGCAAATGTGGGAACCAACAAGCCCCACACAGAGTCAGGACCAGAGATTTTACTACATTTCTACCACCGGGAAGAGACACTGCCTGTCCTAAGGTTTAAAATGACCCCCATTCTTGCCCAGGCTAGGATGAACCATAACTTGGGGTCCCACAATGTGGGGGGCTTAGCTGTCCCAGCGTGAATGGCGTATGTGTTCATAGCAGGCGTGTGTGTGCGCCTGTGCATTTCACATTTCAAACATTTGTCATCAAGAGCTTTGTGTGACAGGCGCCTTCAGAGAGCCCGGCCCAGAAACCCTCCGAGTCCAGAGCCAGGCTTTGATTTCTGCGAACACATTAAAGAGCTGTTTTTGATAGAAAGGCAATGCTTGGCTGCTGAATAAGAAATAGTCCTCATCCATAATGCATGGCCCTTCAGGAGAGAGGGGGAGAAGGAGGTCTAAATCGAGCAGGGGCTGGAACGAGATGACGAGTGATGGAGAACACCAGTCAGGACGGGCTGGGCGCTCTTCTCAGCTCGTTCAGCTGCCCTCTGGCTCGCTGAGGAAGGCCCCCAAGGGGGGCTCACCTGGTGGGGGTGTTGCCATCAGGAAGGGCTGAAAAGGAAACTCTTGGGTGGTGAGGAAGAGGTAACAAAAGACAGAGACCAAACACGTTATCGGGCATGTTTTCTCACTCCAAGATAACTTTACTCAAATATTCTAGATCCTTCTGAGGTTGTATTTTGGGATCCTCATTTTGGCTATAGTGTTCACCAACTGAAACACAACTACAGAAAGCGGGGGAGAGAAACATATGGGTTTGGGGGGCCTTGACTGACTCACATTTCCACTGGCCTAAATATATCATCCCGACGCGGGAAGGAGCCTGTGTAACATGTTGAGAGACATTTCTAGAGCCTGTAGCCGTCCGTGCGTCATTGTTCTGTGTTTGTTCCATCATGGTGCCCGTGGGGGACTTCCCAGGGCCCTGAGCTGATGGAAAAGGTTAGTTTTGGAAATGCTGTGGGAAAAATGCTTACGGTGGGTTGAATAGTGTCCCCCAAAGAGATACGTGCCGGTCCTAACCCCCAATACCTGAGATGGTAACGTAACGGGGAGAGAGTCTTGGCAGCTACCATTAAGTTCCGGACTGGGGGAGTGTCCTGAATAATGTCTTCCTGGGTTGGATTTTAAGTCCAATGACTGCTGTCCTTGCAAGGAGAGAAGAGGACACAAAGGGACGATGGCGTGGGGAAGCAGAGGCGGAGATTGGGGTGACAGACGTCTGTTGTAAGCCTCCCGGCTGCAGTGAGTTGTCACCACGCTCGTACAGCACGGCCGGCCCGAGTCCCTCGGGCCTCGCGTTGTCCCACTCTCCCGTCACTTTTATGCTCCTGCTGCACCGGCTTGCTCACAATTTCCAGGTGTTTCTCTGTCTCCCCTAACGGTGGCTTCACCCGTGCCGTCTCCCTGGCTTCTAACAGTGACACCCCCACCCCCACCGCTCAGGATTGGGCTCTCCTTATCAGAAAGCCTTTCCCGAAACCACCCTCAGCCCCGAGTATATCCCGTCACCCCAATTGTACTAGGGGCTTCCCAGGGTTGGGACTGATCACCTCCCTGCGGGACTGACCTGCCTCTCCCAGCAGGCCTTACGATTCGTTCACTAAACAAATACTAAGTGAACCCTTACCACACTGCGGGCGCCGATCTAGGCTCGGGCGACAGGGGAGTGAACTGCATACGAGAAAGTTTCCTTTTTAGAAAAAACTGGTGTTCTAATACATATTAACAGCCCATCACCGGTGCTGCGGCTTTAAGAATCAGACGGGAAAGCGTGTCGGAGGCACAGAGCAGTGTCTGGTCCGCGTGAGGACGAATAGATTCTAGCTGTTGTTTTGTTCCTGTTATTAAGAAGTTGTTACTGGAAGTAACAGTGCGCAGCCCAGACAGGACGGGACGCTGAGCCAAGTCCTGCCCGTGGGCCCGTCACCCGTCCGTAAGCAAGAGGGGCGAGGCCGCGGCCGGCCACGCGGGGGGACGGGCGTCCCTCTTTGCCACGGTCTCCAGGCGTGTGTCTGGCTCCTGTCCGTGCGTCACACTCATCTCCACACACACACACACACACACAGAGCCTCAGCCCCCTGTGTGCCACGTCACCCCACAGAATTGGCCTTGGCCGTCAGCTTTCCCAGGGGTCCTGAGGCCACGTGGAAAGCCCTGGAATCCCTTGCCCTCCGGGTCTGAGCTGGCAGGGCCAGCAGGCTACCCCCCGTTACTGCTGTAACAAATCAACACGAGCTTTGTGGCTTAACACAGCACAAGTTCGTACCTTGCGGTTCGGGGGTCCGAAGCCCAAAATGGATTCCTCAGCGGGGTGTTCTTCTGGAACGTTCTAGGGGAGAATCCATTTCCTGGCCTTTTCCAGCTTCTAGAAGCTGCCTACATTCCTTGGCTCCTGGCCGTCTTCTTTCTTCTAAGCCAGCAACATCACGTCCTCAAATCTCCCTGTCACCTCTGCTTCTGTCATCACATCTCCTCCCTGACCCCGACCCTGACCCCCCTGCCTTCCTCTGTGAGGATGCGACGACGACAGTGGGCTGACCCGATAACCCAGGATCATCCCACCCCAAGTCCCTTCTGCCACATAAGGTAACATAATCCTAAGTTTTGGGGATTCCACGTGGACATCTTTGGGGATGCCATTCTGCCCACCACACCCCATGCGCTTGGCCGTGGCCTCCAGCTTTCTGCAGGGCAAGTTCCCAGGATCCCCTTCACTGCAGGTGTGAGGCGGCAGGAGCAGCAGGCAGGGCGTAGCTGGCACCGGCCAGGTGGCCGGGTGCATCCCAACCACAGCTGGCGTGCCCGTGACACCGTGTTAGTGTGCATCTTGAGTGGCTCAGGGGTCCCCACCGGTGTGCGAGAGCATCTCCGCCTTCCCGGAGCGGGGCGGGGGGCGGGGCGGGGGGCGGGGGGCCTGCGGGCTCCTTTGCTCCCTCTGTTGCTCCTTGGGCCGGGGAGGGTGAGCAGAGTCTCATGGGGGGGTGGAGAGTGCAGTTTCCGTGAGTGGCGTTGGGAGTGTCCTCGGGGACGAGGTCGGCTGCTGGGAGGGAGAGGCAGGGCTGCCTGGTGAGAAGGGGATCCGACGACCACAGCTGGCCCAGGGGAGGGTTTTGTTGGGGCTCCGTGGTGCTCTGAAAAGTTGTGAGTGAGCTGTCAGTGCTAACAAAATGGGCAGATTTCACGTGAAGGTGCTCGTTCTGGCGTTTGCAAACCTAGCGAGCTCTGGCCATGCGAGAGCTTGCTCCCAATTGCCCAGCTCGTCTGTGCAACTTTGTGGCGAGGACACGTGCCCTCCAGCTCACCACAGTCCGCATGCCACCCACCCCACTCACTCTGCCTCCATCCGGCCCCTGCAGAGCTCTGGGCTCCGGGGGGTCTGGCTCTGTGGCTCCTGGGGCTCAGGCCTCTTTGCTGACAGGCTGAGGGCAGGGGACTGGAGAAAAAGTTCCAATCTCATCTGTCCCAGGACTACTGCGTGGGCTCCATGCTTCTCCCAGGCCACCAGTGCCAATTTTGGTCACCCTGCAGACATGAAGGTGCAGGGAAAAGCTACATCTGAGTGACGTTCCTGCATGAGCTCATATGACTTTGGACTGACACCTCTGATGGCAGCCCAGTGCCACAGGGCTCCCTGTGCCTCTCTGCTGTCCCCGCCACTGTCTCCTTCTCCCACAGAGGGAGCCCGAGCTTCCAATACAACCAAAGTATTTACTGACTTGCTGAATCCTACGACACACTCCATATAACTGCAGAGCTGAGACCACCAAGCCACTGCAGCAACACGCCTGCTAATCTGTGTCCGAGAGTCACTTGGAGTCCTTTTCTGTCCTCAGACGGGGGGTTGGTAGCCCAAGTACTAGGTGTGAAGTGACAGGTTAGCGACCTCTGTGTGGTGGTGTAATTCATTTGAAATACAGCTAGGTTGCTCATTTGTTATTTTTATTTAATTTTAGGGATGGTTCCCTATTCTTGTTGCTATAACTTTATTTTTAGAAAATATTTATAATTTCATATATGAGGGCTGTCCGGAAAGTATCCAGCTGTGTAAGATGAAAAAAAGAGGCATTTATGGCTGGAGTGTTTTTTCCAGACAGACAGTCCTCAAATACACATTATAGAAAATATATCGTTTTACTTTTTGAAAACGAAAGGGTTTTAGTGTTCGAAAGTGAAATCACTTTATTTTAACCTTGTTAATGACAAGCAAGACTGCAGAGGGCTAAACTGTAAGGCAGCAGACTCGTAAAGTGTCACTGCGCCCTGTGTCCCCTGGACACAGTTGCGTTAGTCTTTGGTTATCAGACGTGCTTTTCCAAGAATAAGCAAATGCACGTACGCCGACATCAGTGGTTTCCCAGGGAGACGTGTGATTTGGAGGGGGATGGGTTCATGCAGCAGGTCGCTCAATGCTGATCTTTTAAAAAGTGGAGGGGAGGTGGGCGTGGAGCGCCCATCACCCCCGCTCTGCGACCTCCCTCAAGCAGGGAGCCAGGCCTCACCTGGGGTGCAGGGTGTGCCGGTCCCCTCTGCTGTTCCTCGTTCCTCCCCACCCCAGGGAAGTGAAGGGGGTTTGTCCCCAGACCCCTGGCAAACCCTCCGTACTCTTGCTGCTCCCACCGGCGGTGGCCGTCGCAGCGGCTCGGGCTAGTGCCGCCCCTCCAGCTCCGGAAGCCTTTCTCCGGCCCCCAGGACAGGCCATGTCCATGCGTCCTCGCTGGCAGACCCCAGCCCCTGCAGGCCCCGGCGGAGGGGGGGGGGGGGCTCCGGCCGCAGTGACTCACAGCGCCTCTGGGGAAACAGTTGTCTGCACACATCTGGCAGGGTTGCCGATGCAAAGTGAGAGGTGCGGCAGGTGGATTCTGGGGTGCAGACCTACCCGAAGGCGCCCTGGCGAACACTCCACGGCGGAGCCCTTAAATTAAGTGGGGAGCCGCGGGGTGGAGGGGGGTGCAAACGTGCCAGCTCCGACCCGGCCGACGCACCCCCTCACCTCCCCTTCTGCCCCCCACCCCCACATGAACCAGCTGCACTGCGTCCTCCCTCTGCCCACCCCCCCGCAGGCCTCTGCACTTCCTGTTTCCTGTTCCAAGAAGAACCTTCCCAGAGATCCCCACGGGACGGGTCGTAACTGTCACTCACATGCACTGTCACCTCCTTGGGAAGGCTTTCCTGACTGCGTTCGTGAACTTGGGCTGCCAGTACCAAAGCAGTACAGACAGGGTGGCTTGGACAACAGGGTTTGTCGCCTCCCAAATCTGGAGGCTGGACGTCTGCGATCAAGGTGTCCGCAGGGCTGCTTGCTTCCCAGGCCGCTCTCCTGGGCTTGCAGGTGGCCACCTCCTCTCCATGTCTTCACCTGGCCATCCCTCCGTGTGTGTCTGTGTCTCCTCTAAGGACCAGTCGGATTGGAGGAGGACCCACTCTAGGGACCCATTTTAGTTTAATTATCTCTTTAAGGGCTCCAACTATGTGACTCCAAAGACAGTCCTACTGAGGTGCTGCGGGTTAGGGCTTCAAAATATGAATGTTGGAGGGACACAGCTCAGCCCATCACCCTGACCATTCTATTTAAAGTACCTGTATTATGACCCATCAGGCTTTATCACTCTCTGAGATGGCCTTGACCAACCATTGGATTACTTATTTATTGTTTATCAGCTACTCTAGGTAAGTACTGTCCAAGGAAAGTATCCTATGAGTGCAAACACAGTCATAATACATAATTTAAAATTTCCTAGTCACTCCTTGAAAGCAAATAAAAAGAAAATAGGTGGAATTAATCTTGCTCATATAGTCTATTAACCCAATATATTACAAAGAATCATTTCAACATACAATCAATGTAGACATCATTAATGAGATAGGTTATGGCTTTCTTGTACGCAGTCTTGGAAATCTGGTGTGTGTTTTATACCTACCAGCACATTTCAGGGGGGCCCAGCCACATTTTAAGTGCTCAAGGGCCCCCTGGGACTTGGGGCTCCCCAGTGGGCCCCATAGCTTTAGAACCTAAGTTCCAGGAGAGCAGCCCCGGATTTCTTTGGTTTGGCCCGACATCCCCCCTGCCCAGGTAGTCATGGATGATTAAGTGGTTGGGAAAGGTGTTATGTGCGATTTGCGCCCCACCCCCACCCCCGCACGCCGTTTCATGCCCAAGGCAGACTTTGTCCATCAACCAGGGTGGCTTTGAGAGTTGGGAGGACATCCTGAAGTCTTGCGATAGTCACCCCCAAAAGACTGGCATTGTCATGCCAGCGGGCCCAATTTGCCATCTCTGATCTAATCAATCCATTTTCAGGTTGCACGCCCTGGTCTAGTGCCCATTATTAATGGCTGTTTGACTTGCAGCGTCGTGGCTTGTCCGGGGCCTGTGTATCGCCGGCGAGAAATTGAGACGCAAATCCTCGTGCGCCAAGATGCTCCCTGGCCAGGAGGGGTGGCGAGAGCAGCAGGTCCAGTGCCCCTTTGGTTAGGCTGGCAGAGAGCTTGACTTGGGTGACTTCTTGCGTCCTGAACAGCACTCCTTCGGGAGTAGGAAACGGTTGCAGATTTATCTATTTATTTACCTTGGAGAGCCCGGCACACTCCTTTGCGCTTGAGTTCTGCTTGCTCCCGCTGCAGTGTTGCTGAACGTTTTGTTACGCTTGAATCATGATTCAGGTCTTAACCACACATCCACAGTCCTATTCCCAGCCTAGTACAAGCAGACCCGAAGTGACACATTATTTATAAGTCTAATTTAGCTCACTGGCAGGGCAGCATTTCTGCTGGAGTCTGCAAGCCAGGGTGGCTTTGATCTTGTTCGAGGCTCTTTGCATGCCGATTCTTCCCAGAGAATGCCCGGAGCCATGGTGGTCCCTGCGAGTGAGTGCAGCTTGGCGGGACTCATCCCTCCCGGGTTCCGTGGGGGCCTGGCAGGACCTGGCGGGGAGCTGGGTGGATTCCACATTGGAGGGCTCTGAGCAAAGCAGGGCTGTTACCTGACTCAGGTCCAACAGCAAGCTTGTCCAACCCGTGGCCCAGGACGGCTTTGAGTGCGGCCCAACACAAATTCGTAAACCTTCTTCAAACATTATGAAAATTATGCACGGGCCTTTTTTGTGGCTCATCAGCGATCGTTAGTGTGAGTGTGTTTTATGTGTGGCTCCAGAAAGTTCTCCTTCTTCCATTGTGGCACAGGGAAGCCAAGCAGTGGACACCTCTCTGGCTGGGAGAGATGGGGAGCAGGGGAAGGTGGGGAGCAGGGCAACGATCCAGGCAGAAGAAGATGATGGCCTGGCCAGTCCACCAGCCAGTCCAGTGGCTGCCCTGTCATCGTTTTCCTGTCACCTTCCCCTGGAGGTGGGAGGAGGAACTGTCCTCAATGTTGGGGACTTCTTGAGGAGTTTGTGGAGGGGCGGGGAGGTTGTCTCCAAGTGTTCTACCTGTCAGGGTTTTTCTAGAACATACATAATGAGGATGAATGAGATGCTTGCTCAGAAGTTGGGAACATCGTTTGGAAGAGGGCTCTTTGCTACTGTTCTGAAATTTGCAGAGTATTAAATTATCTGAATCTGAAAAAAAAAGTCTCAGGACTGTGCCAATCCTCCAAAGAAGTGTGTGGTCAGTCAGGCTGGAGGAGTAAAGGAATGTTCCAGAACGCATCGAGCTCCCAAGTTGGTGTCCGGCTGCTGCCTGAAATGTCACCATTAGGCCCCTTGGGGCCATGCGCTGCCTTCCCTCCTGTCCTCCCCCCCCCCCCCATGTGTTCGGTGCAGACACCACTGGGCGTGTGATTGCATGTTGTGCTTTTTTGCAACTGCAATGACGTGAGTGCAGTAGGAGCAGAGCAGGGGACGTCCTAAGAGACAGGGGCGCTTTGGGGATTCTTTAAAATGGCCCTGAAGCAGTCAGTGTGTGGGCGTCACGGTGAAGGGGTCGAAGCGGGAGGGAGGTCGCGGGCAGCACCAAGGTAAGCCGCCTTCCTTTAACATTGCTGGGCTCGGTCTCCTGTCCCTGAACACTGGGACAGGAAGCAGCAGCTGTTTTGGGTCAGAGCCGTCTGTCTAGGCAGGATCTGCTTTGTCACAGAGACACCTCGGAGCCCTGGGCAGGTGCTTTGAAGAGCAGGATGCTTGATTCAGGGAGGCTGTGGGAAGCAGGTAGGTGGCCCGCCCCCGTCCCTGTCCTGGAGCTCCCTTGCGGGCACGCCTGACCTGGAAACCCCTGCTGCCAGGAATGAGGGGTGGGAGGGCAGAGTGGCTGGGGGTGGGCCCTGAGCCAGGCGGCCTGCGTGTGCGGCCCAGCTTGGCCACTTCCTAGCTGCGTGACTGTGGGCAGGCTCTCAGGCCTCGAGCGTCCCTGCTGAGTGCTGATAAGAAGGTTGTTAAGAAGATTAAATGAATTAATCCAAGAGGCTGGCTCTGAGGCGTCTGTCTGGTACTTGGGACCTGAACAATTCATCCAGGGACACTGAGCTAGGAAGAGCAGGAATCAGGGTTCCAACCTGGGAGCTTCTGCCCAAGAGGTCCCCCTCTCTGGAGAAGGGCCTTGGGGTGAGAATGGGAGAGGTCTCAACACCTCTAAGGGGCTATCCGAGCCCTGGGATTCTGCAGAAAGGCTCTGCCTCCCAGCACTGACACCTTTCACTCCACATGCTTGTGTCATAACGGCTTCTTGGAAGATACAGTGGGGGGACAGAAAGTTGTCCTGTCGTCACCGTGGGGAACACTCTTCTGTGTTCTTGAAGGACAGGGCGTGTGAGTGATTCGGTACCATTGTCTGGGCACAGAGCAGAGCTGGACGGCCCCCCCAGCAAGCAGTGGCCTGTCAGTGTCCCATCGCAAGTTGCCTTCTCCCCCTCCCCCACGCCCACCCCCCTGCCCCCAGCAGTGATGATGGGGAAAGCCTCTGAGGGCTTCCCGCACAAGCTCAGAAATGCAGGAGGCTGTTTTTTGGTTTGTTTGTTTGTTTGTTTGTTTTTAAGTTTCTGCCTTTTTGGAAGCTGGCTTTATCACTTCTGGGTGTCCTAGCATTGCTTGCTTCTTGTTGAGATGGTGTTTTCTCCTGGGAAATTTGTTTGGCTGCCTCTGTGCTGTGTGATCGCAGGTGATGACACGAGCTCCCCACTCTAGGACGTGTTTCTCCCTGTCCCCGGTGGCCTTTCATACCAGCTTGCCAAGGTGATGACACCTCACCGAGGGGTTTGCACAGAGCTGCCAACATAAGTGCACGGTGGCAGGTTCCCAAACTTAGGGGTCAGGTTTGGGGTACGCCGACAGCTCTGACGGCCATTCCAGCAAGAGTTCCCAAACTGCTGTGAAGGGTGGACGAGGCGCTGGCGTCGGTGCAGCTTCCCGAGGGGAGGGCTTCGAAGGGGACCGTAGTGATGCTCGGCAATGAGGGACGGAGTATGGAGCACTTTCTCGAGGATGAGTTTGCAAAATTAATTGTCTGACCTCGGATAACAAATAACAAAGAGTGGGTGACTTAAACACAGACATTTACTGCTCACAGTTCTGGAGGCCGGGAGTCTGAGACTGCGGTGCCAACAGTCAGGGTCTGGTGCGGACTCTCCTCCGGTTGCAGACTTCTCTTGTGCCCTCACATGGCAGAAAGAGAGTGAGGTCTCGGGCCCCTTCTGATAAGGGCACTGATCCCTCATGGGGACTCCCAGAGGCCCCACCTCCTAATGCCCTCATATTGGGATTAGGGATTCACCATATGAATTTGGAAGGGACACGAGCATTCAGCCCATTGCAGGGGACTTTACTGCACGCGTGGAGGTGGCTCACAGAGTGGATGTGAAGGTGACCGGCCAGGCCCAGGAAAGGTTGGGAGCGGCCAGGAACCCCTGTGGCGGGAAGTCCTGGGCAATCTCTTTGGAGCACGGCTTCAGGGATGAACCAGCTCAGCACTGTGGTCTGTGCACCTGCAGGAGAGAGCTGGGTGGCTCCGCTGGAGTCACATGTCCTCCTCTTGGCTGAGGGAGGGCAGAGTGCCTTGATTGACAGCCCCAGCAAGATTGCATGCTGTAGAGGATGAGTGGTGCTCCAAAGAAATATTGAGGTGCTATTAGCAGAAAAAGGAGCACTGGAAGCTGAATTGGAAGCTGAATGGACCGAAGCAACAGATGTCCGTTGCGAGGGGAGTGACAGCAGATCAGAGCATGTGATCGCACAGCAGGATGTCGTCGCCAAAACCACCTGGGCCCAATCGGTGCATGACCTTTCCGTCCCCAAACATTGACTCTCTAAGAAAACTTCACTCCAACGAACAGTCTGAATAGGTGCTGCCAAACCTTCTCTTCGTTTTCACGAACGTGTGTGCGGTCACAGTGTGGTTGTGTTCGTGACAAGGTCTCCCTCCCTGCCGGCCACAGCAGCGCACGAGCTCTGGGGACAAGTTCACATTTTCACTTTCTTGGTGAGTTTCATATCCTGACGCAGCTGTCAAAGCCAAAGGTCAAAACTGTGTGATTTCGAAGGTTTATTGACATTGTTTGCAAGTTCTGTCATTCAAGTAAGACCTGTCAGTCAAGCCAGGCCCCGTGTTTTTCCCTCTGGGCCGAGGCTATGTTTCTACCACCAGGTGGGACTCTATTTTTCTTTTTTTTATGACTGTATTGAACTCTTCCAGCTGATCTGCATGTTCCTGAAATGTCAGGCACACATCACCATCTCCGAGTCATCACCATCTCTGAGTCGTCACCACTGTCACCATCACGTCACCATGCTGCTGACCTCTGAACCTTCGTATTTTTAGTCTTTTCACACGGGTTATCTTCTCTGACCCCCACGATGAGTCTTGAGACACAAGCAGAGCACCTCCTTTGTGGAGAAATGGAGATGTGACAAAGGTGAGGCTCAGCTGTGGCCCGACACTGCTCACTGGCACAATCAAGTCTCATCTACTCACATGCATCCGGCCACTTAGGGAGGGAGTCTGAGTTATCCAACCGCCAATTCAGAGGTGCAGAAAGTGCACCCCTGTCCCTGGCAGTTAAGCTCAACCTCCCACTCTGCCCAGTGTGGACGCTGTAATCATATGAAAGGAGTTTCCTTTTCTCCTTCACTCATTTCAGGTTTAAACTCAGCTATTTCACCCCTGCACCTGCAGCCCAG
>PVJL010009593.1:0-55882 GCA_004026885.1 Lyroderma lyra
ACAAAAAAAAAAAAAAAAAAAAAAAAAAAAAAAAAAAAAAAAAAAAACCATGTCGGTGATTTGAAAACTCTAGGCATATATGAGAAGGTGAACCCACCTCAGAAAAATACCATCACAGAAAATACTAACCTAGTTTCTATTTTTCTTCTTAAAGTTGAGAAGAGTTGTGTTTTACTTCAGAGTAACATAATTTATGGGCTTGGAATCTTGCATGGAAATTTTAGCCCCCTCTAACATTCCTGCAGTTTTGAAATCACCCTACAGAGGTAATAATAAAACTCTAGAGAAAGTAGTTGAACAGACTATGGGATTGTCACTAATGTGGTTGTAACATTTCTAAACATGGATGTGTTGAATTCCTTATAACATAGTAGTTGTCTGCTCTTTCTCCATGCATTAAGGTGCCCACCACATCCCTTCTCCTGTGATTGTTATGACTGTTCACCAAGAGCTTAACTGGATGTCTATGAGAACGGGGAGGCCACTATCTCCACAGGCAGAACCAGATTTCTATGTAGTGCCTACCTGAAATGCAGAATCACCTTCCTACTTTATTTTATTAAATTTTTATATTACATAGTAGATGATACCAAAGTGAACATGTAATGGCAATATATATGGACATTCTAATAGTCATGGTTAGAAAAGCTAATGCCTTGTTTCTGCATTTTGTCATTAGCAAATATCATCTTATGTTTCAGTGTATCTTTACAGAAATAAAACAGCCTATAAATAAATAAAAATGGAATGTTTTCTTGGTTGCACTTTCTTTCTTTGTTTTCTGTTTCTTGCCTGTGCTGATAAAAAGGTGACAAAGTAATTATACCCACCTTCTTTCTTTCATACTAGTCTAGCAGTACCAAGTTTTAAAGGGGTGGTAGGCCTAGGTGATGTTGAGGTTAACAGACTTCTGTGAAATGTCAGTTAGAAGTTCCTAACTGATCATAGGGTTTCAGGTCCATTTCTTAAGAAACACTCACCAAATTTTTACAAAAAATAATACGCGCGCACGTGCCAACACACACACACACACACACACACACACACACACACACACATGCACACACGCACACACACACACACCAAGCAGCAATGAGTTCATTTTAAAGTTTGTCCCATTTAAAATATATCATGTTGTATTTCAGACTTCTACCTTAGAACCATCAAATTTTAGTATCAATCAGTTTGTGTCCTATGGTGCTTTGGGAAATGAAATGATTTCTGTGTTGAATCACCTGATAACACTTTACTTTTGAAAAGAGGAGTTCAATCTCTGTATCCAGTAAATTAATGTAAGATGTAGCCATGTGCAAGTGTAGTTTTAGAACTTTGGAGCAGCTAAATCACTGTAATGTTAATCTTTTGTTGGCCTTAACCCTGAAAGAAACATAAACACTTGAAAGATTAAAATGTAAAGAGTTGATTTTAAAAGGCTTGAAAAACAACAAATTGGAAATAAAATAAAAACCTAACACAAGCATAGCAATGTTAAAAATGGAGGTGTCCCAGTGCCTTCTGTCCTGTTAACAAACTTGATGACACAATTGGATGGTCTGTTCATACTGACACATGAAATCCTACTGTTTCTCCCAAAAGTGGGGCAATGCAACATTTAAAATGTCATTTCATATGCCTATCTTCATTATAGTTAACATTGTTAGTCCAGTGACTTGCATATAGGGTGTGCAGTGCCTTTTATTTTTATTTCAAATGTGTAAATATAAATTTACTTCAGTAATTTTAAATTTGCTGTAGGCAAAATTCTAAATTATTTCTCATAACTTGAACAACTACAAGTAATTGCCAAATATATGCTTATTTAAGTGCTAATGCTAAGTTTTAATTCTTTTGGGGAAGAAGGAAGATTTCATATCTAGGTAAAATTCACCTAAGTTTTCTTAATAACAGAAAGCCTTTCATTATTTAAATGATGTTATGGATAATCTCTCTTTTTCATATATTCTGAGATTCTCATCTTAGTATCTAAAGTTCTTGTTGCTCTTAATGTAATTATAGCCCTTAAATCAAGGCATGCTGTAATATATGCCCATTGAATACTGTCTTTTCATGTTTATTTCTACCAGATTTCATGTCTTAGGAGATGGACACATTCTGTTATTAGGAAAGAGTCTGGCAGATACTGATAGTAAACATGTGTTTTACTTGATGGAGGAATACACACATACAGAAACACAGACACACACACACACACAGACACACACACACACACACACACCACAGATGAATGTAAACACATACACAGACTGGATTGTATTCAGCCATGTACTATACAAAATAGAGACTTTAAAGGCTGAAATTTTTTGAAGTTCTTGTACATTTCACTCTGATTCACTCCAATGGCAGTTTTTAAAATGTAGATGTCGACATCTAATTAGCAAATATAAAGCTTTATTTTTTTTTCTAATTCAGATAGAAGCTAAAGAAACAAATACATGTATGCTAAAATTAACAAAGTTTATTTTTAGGCATCTGTAGCATATAATAATGGCATTTCTTATAATAATGGGATTTCTCTGAATTCCCAAAGCACATTATTAAAGGGAAACAAAACAGAAATGCAAAACAGGTTTTATAATTTTGTTTTTTTAGTCTCATTTAAAAAATAAATTGTAAGCAAAGATGATGTTCAAGATACACATGATTAGCTTTTTACAAAACAGTTAAAGTCTTCAGAACAAGTATTTTATGAAAACATTTGTGCAAGTTGTTCAGATAATATGTTTTCTCAATCAAAAAGTATAGTTTAATGTGCGAAGTACATTGCATATCTATATTTAAATTCAGATGGTACTTTATGAACTTTAAGTGTTATCTTAAATTGCACTTTAAAGAAAAATAAAATATTCCTATCGATATTTTTCTCACTCCTTAAATATTATAAATATGTATGTGATCATGGGACAGTCAATGAACTTTGAAAAACAGAATGGTATTTTATTTTAAAGTTAAAAATTTGAAAGATGGTCAGAAAATATACATTGACTTTCTTGTTAGTAGAGGTAATCTGTTGCCATATTTTATATTTTAATTACTAACAATTCATATACATACATATATAATGATTATTTTATTACATTTAATTTGAAAACCCCTTTAGAAAACTGAATAAAAAGCAAGCATCTAGCTTCTTTAATATATCCAATTTTAGACATAAAGTAAAAACTCTACATTGTGTTTTACCAGAAACAATACAATTTAACCTACAGACATTAAGGACTGACTTTCAGGATGTGTCGTTAAAAGTAATTTAGATGGCCTTTGAATTTAAGTTTCCAAACACTGTAGCATTTCATAAATAGATATTTTTATGAGTTTAGAACATTTTTTTAACTCTGAGCTTTTACCTCAACAAATTTACTGTAGTAGTAAAACAATTACTAACATTGTCAGCTACTGCGGCTTGAAAGCTTGAATTATTTAAACACTGAAGCAAACAACAGAACCTTTTAGTTCTAAGAAGATTTGTTTTTATAATGCAACAACGAACTAAAAATAAAATTACAATGACTATTTATTTGCAATATTATGATTATTTGTTTAATCTGTTTCCCCAAACATTTAAACAGAAATGAGAACACAAAAACACTTTACTTTTAAAAGACTAGTTTTTCTAAAAAAATGTGATCACTGCGAAACTTAAATCTTAGTAACAGGACTGTAGGTATCACTGGTTTTTAAATTGAAACAAAACACACTCACTGCTCTCTATGATTGTAGGTCCAGTTTTCCCTTATTTGGGGCTCCACAAGTTATCAGACCTTCAACAGAAATCTCAAGTTCAAGTTAGATCACCAAGATTATTTTATAGAATTCAACTCAAATATGAGAACAAGCTAAGTTTGCATGCTCCGCTCTAGTAGATATAGAGATATCAAGATGTTGCCTGTCTTGGTGCTACTCAGCATCAGGGTAGCAGTCTAATCCACACCTGGTGAAATTATGTCTCTGATGAAAGAACATTTAAAACTGACACCTGCCATTGAATCATTTGGTATACTGTTTTTCAGAGAACCTACAAACCAGTGGTAGAGTGCGTTCTTAAATTTGTTAAAAAGACTGGATAAAGAGTTAAAGTTATATAAGCTAGGGAACTTTGCTTAAAATTATTTTAATTAAGACATTCTAGGTAAAGATTTTCTCTCTCTTTCTTTTAAAAATATCATCTGGACATCAAATGGAGCCTACATTTAAAAGACAAAGTCAAAATATTTAAAAATCACATGAAAGTGAAATAACAGCAAACCTAGTAGTAGGAGAAAGTCTTGGAAGACAGGATATTTATTATATTGTTTCCTCATCAGCCTTTCTTGTTGAATCTCCAGGAATGCTTATTAAATGCATTCAATATAGTATAATTAAATGTACAAATCTCTCATATTGACACTCCAAGAGTCTTAAAATGTCAAAACCAGGTATATAAAAGCTGAACTAATGGGGAAATATTTAACCTTAAGGTTGCATTGCCAATGGTGTTTCAGGTTACAGAATGCCACATGTAAGATTTCTCTTGACTGTGGAAGCCAAGACAATTCCTTTGCCCAGTTCACTTGTCAAACCTCAGTTCCAGTTGTCTTGGTGCATTGGGCTCCCTGGCCGGGATGAGTGAGTGTAGTCAGGAAAGTACAAGGGTCTGGGTTTGTAAATAATCTGTCCTCTGAACCAATGTCCATACCCAGCATGGTAGTGACACTCAAGAGTGAAAGATTCATGTGGCAGCTGGGCGTGTATGGCATGCCTGGATGCACATGCTAGCAGAGTTTTTCAGAAACTGGTTATTGCTCTCAGACATCCAATTCCCATTGTTTTTTTGAAAGAGTTGTGTACACAGAGAAGACCATTTGCCTTCATCTGCTGAACAGCCTCTTCAGTTGTTTAGTCCGAGGACTCGCTCACCTGCGCAGACTAGTCATGTCAACCCGGAGTATGTGGCAGGCAGTAAGGATTCCATGATACAAGTCAGAGGCAGGTACTTAGAGGTAGGAACCAGGCTGGACACTCCCAGGGCTGGTGGCATAGGCAGGTTTGATTGGCCAGCCCACCCAAGGTATCTTTGTCTGCAGTGCGCTATCAGTATTAGATAGTTCTTACCTAATTCTTTCAAGTAGTGGAAGAGATGGCGACCAGATCCCAAGTCACGGAGACCCTACAGAATATTGATGAGCCCTAATCCCCATCCCACAGAATCACCAAGTGCTCTGGCCTTGCCCTATTCCTCAAGTCCTTAGTGCTGCAGGTCCTCAGCCCTGCCCTGCCCCTCAATCATATTGCAAACCCTCATCATTCTGTCTCCCCTCACCTGTCCTAAACCTTGAGTCTTTGGACCCCTGCCTCAAAACTCTCCCTACCTCAGGTCATTTCCCTATCTCTGCTATTCTGTGAGTAAGCTTCTGGTAGAGGTGAAGAGTGAGAACTGGAGAAAAGAGTTTCTGAATTCCTGCAATTTACCCTGAGAGCAGTAGAAGAATTCAGTCTCTTTAGTGGGCCTTTAGAGATGAGGCCAAGAAGTTGAAGCTTCCAGATTGATGTGAGAGGGGTCTGAAATTTCTATTTCAATTCTGATTGCAACCAGACAAGTGACAGTTGAAAGGCAAAGTCACATGAATTGCCTCAAAATCATTTAATGTGAATGGGAATCCGTTCTAAGCATACCCATTAAAACCAGGCATCCTTGCATGTTGCCCTGCTTTTTATCACCTTCAGCTTCTTCACATCAAAGAAATTCAGAGCAGTAGTTGACACATTATTTCTTATTGTGAATTTGTAAAAGAGTAATGATATGCTTGAATATTTTCCAAGATATTCAAAGTAGATAAAGACCTGATTCTGATAGGCTTTTTATGATGGTCACATTTTACCCCTCATTCCTAACTCATGCAGACTCTATATATAGAGAAAGCATGTTGTGTATATGTGTGATTTTCTTCATATCTATTAAGATAAAGTGAGAATATAGTAGTGCTTTTTTTCACTCCCCAACTCTTTTCAATTCCACCACTGTGTGAAATTAAAGATAATATTTTATCATTACTGTATCATGAGGAATCTTCAATTTATAAACTATTATCTTTACATCTCATTTAAATTTACATGAAATTAAAAAATGAGAACATGTCAATAGTGCAAGACTCTTTATACATAATGGTTACACCGTAGTTTTGTTTTCTGTGTGTGTGTTTGTGATAAACTACTACTGCCCTGAGATGGTTATTTTTCTTTCTCACTGGAAGGAATTTTGTTATTTATTTCTTGTATGTTTTTATTTGGGGTCAAAACATGTATTTAGAGTGGAGAAAATGTGTTTTATACTAATTTTAAAACCTTTTTATTTTAAGAAAATTATACATTCACATAAGTTGTAAGAAATACTGCAAGATCTCCTGTACCTTAAAAGTTTAGCATGATGTCACAATCACAATATTGGCATTGCAAAAATGTATTGATTTAATTCATGTTTCTTTAGTTTTACTTATACGTATGTGTGTGGATACATGCACATGTGTATGCATGTGTGTGCTATACAGTTTTATTCTGTGGACATGCATAATCACCATAATCAAGATACAGAACCCTTTCATTACCAGAGAGATGCCTTGTGGTTTTCTTTTATATCCATACCCTAATTTCTATACTTCCTATCCCAGGGTAACCATCAGTGTGTTCTGTGTCTCAAAAATTATTTTCTTTCAATGTTGATCATCTTTTTTTCTGCAATTGTTCCATGTGGCTTTTCTTTTTCTGCATGTGTGTACCTGTTTGTATGCTTGCATGCATAGTTCTTAAAGTTCCCAGAACAGAGCCAGATACACAGTATTTAATATGTACTGACTAATTCAAGTTTATTGAAATATATTTTAATTTTAAAGTGCCCGTAGTTTTTAGACTTTTTATTTTACACATTCTCTATTCAATGTTATTTAGAAATGCACCCTTGCTTTACAAGTATTTAGTTTTTAGACCATATACAGATAAACTAAAACATTTTTAAAAGAAAAAATGATTAACATTTACTTTGATTCCGAAGTATGGCAGTAAGAACACTTCAGATACAGAATATCACATCATAATATAATAGTTGGTTATTGTTTCACATAAGTGTACATTGTAGGATATATTGATGAATTGAATCAACCCAAACTGTTAGGCTAAGTGATCATGAATGTATAAGTGCCATAGGTATCACATTTCAAACAGCCACCTACTCCACTTAATGGTCTTGTTTATGAAGGGATGAAATACAAAAGGAGTATAACTTAATGTTTTGAAGAGATCTGCACTTGACTAATTTCTTGATGAAATACTAAGTTTGTTGTATTCTTGAGAAATTTATTTTAACATATTTCTTGTTACAAAGATTCACTCAAAGCATTTTTTAGTTAAATGAATATAATAAATATTCTAATATACTTGTATTCTTTGAAATGAAAAATCACCTGAAAGCCTTGTAATAAAGACTTATCTTAATAGCCAAATAGGTATTAAATCTTTTTTCTCATCTAAAATCATCATCATTAATGTTAAATATTTTTAATGAGCTATCATATGTGTGCACCAGTTATATTTCTGATCCAACTTTTTTTTCAACCAAGTATTTATTTTTATTTTGTTAACATAAAACACCAGGGTATTTTATTATTGACTTTGACATAATTTTTGCAAACTAAAAAAGTTTTATCTTGTTTTCTCACTTTTATCTCTTAATAAACTGTTTAAATGAATAAGTATTATGTATATAATACAATGAGAAAAACATGTTCATATAGGATCATATGAATCAGTAGTGCACTTATTAAGAATTGTATGCCTGAAAACTATGTAATGCTTGCTAACAGATGTCACCCCAATAAGTCTAACAATAAAAATGAATGAATGAATAAATAAATAAATAAATAATAAAAAAAGAAATTTTTAATTCATACCCTGTGGAAAAAACCTAACAGAGAAAAGAATAAATGGAAATTTACTTCATTTTAAATCTGTGACCTTTTGCCTTTTGTTTTGATGTGCTAGAGAATTTGCCTCATTAAATATGTCCAAAGTAGTTACTAAAGCAAAGTGTTGCCAAATTTCTTCTTCAGAGTATTTAGATAGAAATACATTTAATTTCTAATCAAAATTATTACTAGAAAACACTGTGAACAATGTCTCTATAACATAGCATTATTTTATTCTCACTGCAATTTTTACGTGTGTGTGTGTGTGTGTGTGTGTGTGTACGTGAGTGTGTGTTTGTCTTCTGTGATTCATTTTAACTGTTGAAATAAGTTATAAGTTGTAGAGGGTATAACATCTAAAATCATAATTGATTTGCTAATCATTACAGTGAATAAGTATTTCTCAAGAAATAAAATTAATAATTATGCAATAGCAAAATTTATGGTTTCTTAATCAAATGCAGGGATATTGGCCATTAACATATAACCATAAAGTCTGGAAAAAAACAAATCAAAGCCTAAAAAATTTTATTCTAAAAATGTGCAAGGAAGAAACACTACATATATTCAAGGAAAAAATGACCACTGAACAAAAATAAAACATGTTATAAAATGTATCAGTCATTATACTTGCTTTAGTAAAAATTTAGTCATGTAAGTGTAGCACCTTATTATAGAAAGAAAAATAATCTGTTAAAGTTGATAAATGCATTTGAGTAACTCTGTGATAGAGCATGAAGTACTTAAAGTAGTAAAATCAAATTATTGTTTCTAGACCCAAGAAAAGTTTTTTAGTGAGAGCTAGCTGTGTATTTAGAACTGTGCTAGGGAACTTGAGATATAAAAAAATAAGTAAAAAAAATAAAGTCTATTCAATAGATGTTCATTATTTTATTGAAAAGAGAAAACATTCATAGAAAACAAACTAGAGAACCACATAGCATTTTGTATAAAAAAAAATGCTGCTGTGCTTTTCATGTCTTGAACAGTGCCATATGTATTATAATCCATGTTAGTTGCATGACCTGGATTTGTGTGGTATACAGCCTACCCAGTCATACATGGGGGACCTGGGAATTATTCAGAGTCTCATTTTCACTTACTTAACTTCCTGACAATAAGTTGTATAAACAATGAAACTTCCCATGGTTTCCCATTTCATTTATAATAACATCAAAAAACTTTAATTTTACTTATAAGCAAATTTGATCTGGCCCCAATCAACCTCTTTTGCACCATCACTCCTCCTTTATCTTTCAGGTCATATGAACTTATCATGACTTCCTTACAAATCTACAATATTCACACCTCATATATACAACACAGGAACATGGAAGTATTACTGATTTTTTCATCTTTTTCATGCTACTGTACTTCGTCATGTATAATGTGCACCCATGTTTTCTTCCCAAAATTTCAGAATAAATCTTTCATTTTAATTTTTTAATTAAGCTTTTTATTTGTCTATATTTAAGTACTTGTTTTTTGTATTACGAATACATTTTGCCTTTCCTTGAAACATGGCACAAGAAATTTAATGTAAAAATAATTATAAAACACAGGAACAGATATGAGGTACAAGAAATTTTATGTAAAAAACATTTTTATTTATAAAATTTTTATATAAAAAGACCTGTTATCATATGACAAGGTATTATCTTATATATGGATATTGTAATTGATTTCTAGAGTTACACTTTAACTCACAAGCATGAACAAAAGTATTAAATACATTTATATGGTTACTGATTTAGTGCTATTCTTTTATAATGTAAATCTTTATTTTTAGTTGACAAATTTGGGCAAAGAATGTGTTCATTATATGTAGCAAAGTACAGTAATCTGGTTGTCTTTTAAATATCTCCTTAGAACTTTCACTTTTCTCTTTCCCTTTAGCTATTGCTATTCTCCAGTGTATCTTTATATATAGTGTGAGTTTCTATAATGACATCATAGAGGGTCTTCTTGCCTCACATATTGTGTTTTTTCATGCTTATTTCTCAGTACAATCAGAGCTATCTTTATTCACAAAGTGAAAATTTGATTCTGTCACTGCACTGATATTAATGTTTAGATTCAATTTAAAATGCTTAAAGTAGAGGGTTCCCTGGTGGTGTAGTGGCTAGGCATTAGCACTCTCAATGCTGCAGCCTGTGTTTGATTCCCAGTCAGGGAACCACCAAAAAATTTTGAAATATTTTTTTTAAATGGTATGTGGGTAGTTCCCTGGCTGGTAGTCGAACTCAGGCCGCACTGTTGACAGCGCCAGCGCTGGAGCCTTAAGCCACTACAACACCAGGGAACTCCCCCCAAAAATTGAAATACTTAAAGTAGTTTATTGGACATTTCAGGGCTTTTGTTTCTGTTAATTTTTTACCATTCTCTCTCCAACCTCCTTCCTCACCTCTTGTACATAGTAGTCATGTTGTCTTTTCAAATTTGTCTATATAACAAATTGCTTTTGTTCCTAAACTTCATTTCTATATTCCTTCTGATTGGAATATTCTCCCTTCATTAACCTCTCTGGAATGTTCCTTTAATTTTTCAGTAGGCAATGTATCCAAAAAGCCTTCTGATAACAACTTACATGTTACTTCCCCTGGTTTGCCTTTCCCATGTCCTTCAAAGTTTGAAAATAATGCTCTACTGTATGTTTGCAGATCACATTCTACTTCACTTTAATTGTGTATCATTATGTGTTGCACTTGTTTATCTCTCACAAGCACTTTATAGGTTACTTGAGATAAAAGACAATTGTGTTTTCAACAAATTCTATATTCTTAATAGGTATTTCTAGAGTTAATGGTGAGTGAATAATCTATTTCATAGTAATTCTGTACTATTTGGTAGAAAAGGCTCAATATTTGCGGCCATAGAACCTTAAATATTTTAGTGTGGGAGGTGTTGATTATTAATGTATATGATACATTAAAACATGAGTTATACATATTAATAATAAAGTGTTGATAAAAGATATATGGCCCTATCCAAAAGGTGTGGAAACATGTTTTGTTTTTGTTTTTGTTTTTTTTGTTTGATTGTTTTTTTGGCCCTTTAGAGCATCAGCTAACTGCAAGTTACCAGAGAACTATTTGTGTCACTCTACTGCACCTCCAGGGCAACTAAAAATTTGATACAAGTGACATACAGCTAGAGAACTAGCAAGAGAGGGAAAAGAAGAAAAAAAGCAATAAAGAACTATTTTTTTTGGCTCAGGTTATTGTTCTTTTGCTCTTCTTAAGTCTTCTTTTACTTTTAACTTCAAATTTCTGTATTTTTTCAAATCTTTTTCATGATATACTTCATTTGTATTTCATGACTTTAATATTATCTTTTTGATTTTCTTATTTTTTGTATTATTTCCCTCTATATTTTTATTTTATAGTTTTCATTTTTGTTGTATTTTATTTCTAAATCCATACATTTAATTAATTTGTTACTTTTTAAATTTTATTACTATTACTATTCTCTTCCTTCTTTTTGCTCCAAGTTTGCACAGAAACCCTGAATTGTTACCCTGCCCCCATAGAGGAACTGAGAAAGGCCAGACAATTATTCCTGTCCAACTAGTGGGGGAAGACTTTCTATGGTTTTTTGCAGGAATGACTATATGAGACTGTCTGAAAAACTTTCAGTTCTGCTCTGTCACTGTCCTCCACACCCAGGCAACTAATGATATGCTACGTGTGGTGCACTCTGAGGCTCTCAAGAAATGTTTTACTGTTGGTTGTTTTTTTGTATATTTGTATGATTGTGTGTATGTGTGCTTGTTTCTAGACTTTTTCAACTCCAACATAACACAGCCCCCCTAGAGATTTTCCCTATCATAATGGAGATAATCTAGGTGGATGAGTGATCAACCTTACCTAACTAATGGCAGAAGACTTTCTTGTGAAGTTTAGCAAAAATAGCTGTCTTCAGTGGTCCAGAAAGCTTTCAATGTTACTCAACCATTACCTTTGGACAGTTAACAGTGTATTGTGAGGGACATACAGATCAACTGCTACTGAAGAACACACATAACACACTTACAGAACATTCCCAGATTAAACACACAGAAAATTGAAGACATTGAGTCACTGAACCACACAAGACATATACTACATAAGACAAAAACTAAGACTCGTAAAAAATAAACCTACTACATAGAAGAAAGCACAGAGAAAACAGAAAAACATATCCCAAATAGAAGAACTAAAGAAATCACCAGAAATAGAATTAAATAAAATGGGGACAATTAACTTACCAGAGCAAAATTTTAGAAAACAGGTTGTAAGAATGCTTGAGGAACTTACTGAAAACTTCAACAAAGAGATAATAACCATAAAAAATACATAAAAACCATAAAAATATGCATCAGAAATGAAGAAAACCAAAATTGAAATGAAGAATACACTACAAAAATCAACAACAGGTTGGATGAAGCAGAAAATCAAATGAGCAATTTGGAAGACAAGGTAGCAGTAAATACCCAAATGGAAGAACAAAAACAAATTAAATGTATGGATAACCTGAGAGAACTTTGGGACAACATCAAGCATAAAAACATTCAGATCATAGTGGGTACCAGAAAGGGAAGAGAGATAGTAAAGGATTGAGAAGCTGTTCAAAAACATAATGACTGAAAAATTTCCTAACCTGCCAAAAGAAATAGACACAAAAGCCCAAGTAGCACAGAGAATGCCAATCAAGATGAACCCAAATAGGCCCATGTCAAGACACATCATAATTAAAATGACAAATATTAAAGAAAAAGAGAAAATCTTAAAAGCAATCAGAGAAAGACAACAAATGACTTACAAGTGAGCTCTCATAAGGCTCTCAGCAGATTTCTTCATAAAAACATTGCAGGCCAGAAGAAAATGGCAGGACATACTCAAAGTAAGGAAAAACAGGGGCCTACAACTAGAAATACTCTACTCAGCAAGGCTATCATTTAAAATTAAAGGAGAGATAAGGAATTTCCCAGAGAAGAAGCTAAAGTAATATACTAACACCAAGCTAGCACTATAAGAAATTCAAAGAAGACATATTAAAGCAAGACAACAACAACAAAAAAAAAAAACAAAGAAAACAAATAAACAAAAGAAAATAAACCACAAGAATAATAACTTGGCATTGACTATGTACTTATGAATAATCACTTTACGCATAAATCGACTAGATGCTGCAATAAAAAACATAGGGTAGCCAAATGGATAAGAAAACAAAACTTAGGAGAGAAGAAGGCAAGATGGCCACTGGAGAGGAGGTCCCTAAAGCCTCTCCCAGAAAACACAATTGAACGGCCATCCAGGAGCCAAGAAAGAGGACCCTGAGTGACAATACAGCTGTTGAGAAATCCACAAATCACAAGTAAACACCTGATGGTTGGCGAGAAAGGGGCAAGTCAGGGAGAAGGAAGGGAGCAATGACACACTACAACAGAACATTATCGCTGTTGACTATTTGGAGCGGCGCAGTTCGGGGGAAGGGAGAGACCACAAGAGTTGGAATTTGGTGATGCATGTGGGGATAGAGTTTGGGAGCCAGCCTCTGGAACTTTTGAGTGATAGAAGGACTGAGCAAGGCCTCTGAACTACAAAGATGACAACCCAACTCTAAGACCCCTAGAAACCTACACAGGACTGCAGTTCCTGTTCCCAGCCCACTGCAAAGGAGACCCTGCTGTCTCAGGCTAGGCCCACAGCTTTGGACTTATGGAGCCTGCACTTCCTCGTGCACCGCAGGTTCTGAAAGCAGTGTGAGCCTGTAGACAGTGAGATGCTGAATCAGGGTTAGGAAGAAAGACTGCTTTGATAGCATTCACCTGAGCCAGCAGAAACAAGCCTCAGAACAGCTTCCCCAGCAAAGGGCAGACGGCAGAGCTGCCCTTGGAGCATCTTTTGTTGGCCTCTCCCCAGGATATGTGTGCATAACCTCAAAACGCAGTAGGAAATCAGAAACAAAAACCAAACAGCCCCCTCTCCCCCCAAACTTGACCCCGCAATGCCACCTAGTGTCTGCCCTAAAGCAAGACACCACAAAAGCATTAATCTGGGCACTGAACATAAAGCCCTCATGTCAAAGAGGAAGAACCCAGTAGACAGGATGAATTCCTTAAAAACTAAAACTCCTCCAAAAGAGCATGAAATTTACCCAGAAGACAGTTCGTTAAAACTGGAAGGGTCTGATTTAAGTGACCAGGATTTTAAAGTAGCCATTCCAAAGGCTGTGAAAGAAATGAAAACCTATTGGCAGAACACCATAGCTGAGATAAATAACATAAAAAAGGATATAAACTACATAAAAAAGGAACTCTGTGAACAAAAAAAAAAACAATTTCACAAAGGAATTCAAAACATAAGAAAGATTGAGATGGAAATATGAGAAATAAATAATACGATGAAGTGAGAAATGAAATAACTGCCATAAGAAACAGACCAATCAGATGGAGGAACGATTTAGTGATGTTAAAGAGCACAACATGGAAACAGCTCTGAAAGAGGAAGAGAGGGAATATAGAACCAAAAGGATTGAAAGATCTCTGCAAGAACTATTGGACTCCATGAGACAAAACAACATCAGGATAGTAGGAATAGAAAAGGGGCAAGAGCAATAAACAGAGAGCATACTCAAACAAATCATAGATGAGAACTTTTCAAACCTATGGAAAGATCTGGAACCCCAAGTTTAAGAAGAAAACAGGTCCCCCAGATACTTGGACCCCAAAAGGTCTTCTCCAAGATACATGGTACTAAAAATGTCCAAAACTAAAGACAAAGAGATAATTCTCAAGGCAGCCAGGAAAAAAAGAACTATAACATTTAGAGTAAAACCCATCAGACTGGCATCAGATTTCTCAGCAGAAACTCTACAAGCCAGGAGAGAGTGAAATCCAATATTCAAAAATTTAAAAGAGAGAAACTTCCAGCCAAGAATAAATTATCCAGCAAAATTAACTTTCAGATATGAAGGTGGAATAAACATCTCAGACAAACAGAAGCTGAGGGAATTTGCCAGAACGAGGCCAGCACTTCAAGAAATACTGAGGAGGCTCTTCAGCGTGAAACAAAACATAAGGAAAATGGGACAAAGTTGGGGCAACAAGAAAGAAACAAAAATAAACAAACAAAAAAACAAAAACAAAGAAATAAATAAATAATGGCCACAGGAAATCCTCACATATTGATAATCACTCTAAATGTTAATGGACTGAACTCACCAATAAAAAGACACAGAGTAGCAGACTGGATTAAAAAAAAAAACGCATCCCTATGCTGTCTTCAAGAAACACACATCAACTATAAGTACAAATACAGACTCAGAGTGAAAGGATGGGATACAATACTCCAAGCAAATGATGACCAGAGAAAAGCAGGAGTGGCCATAGTGATATCTGATGAAATAAACTTCAAGTTAAAAAAGATAGTAAAAGACAAAGATGGTCAATACACAATGATAAAAGGCACAATGCAACAACAAGAACAGTTGACACTAATCAACATATATGCTCCCAACCAGGGTGCACCAAAATACACAAAGAAACCACTAACAGTCTTGAAAGGAAAAACTGATGAATACACAGTCATTGTGGGAGACTTAAACACCTTGATAAAAGCCATGGACAGATCATCCAAACATAAAATAAATAAGGACATAACAGCTCTAAATGACACATTACAGCAAATGGACAAAATTGACATTTACAAAACACTTCAACCAGCAAAGAGACTAAACCTTATTTTCTACTGCACATGGAATATTCTCAAGAATAGACCACGTGCTGGGACACAAAAGTAGCCTCAGCAAATTCACAAAGATCGAATTCATACCAAGTGTATTCTCAGACCACAAAGCTTTGAAATTGGAGATCAAGTGTAAAAGGAAAGAAGAAAAAAACCACATATACATGGAGATTAAACAACAGCTAATTAAAAAAGGATTGGATAAAAGAAAAAACAAAAGATGGGATTAAAAAATATATAGAAACTAATGACAATGAAATTACAACTATCAGAATTATTGGGACACAGCGAAAGCAGTAAAAAGAGGGAAATTTATATCACTACAGGTCTATCTTAAGAAACAAGAAAAATCACAAGAAAACATCTTAGCATCCCCTCTTAAAGAACTAGAAAAAGAAGAGCAGACAAAACCCGACGTCATCCAAAGGAAAGAAATAGAGAAGGGAGAAAGGGGAGGGGTGGGAGAGGAGCGGGGGAAGCTAAATATAAGGTGATGGGAAGAGAAGTCATATTAGGTGGTGAACTTATTATACATCAAGTTGACGATGCACTGTAGAATTGTATGCCTGAAACCTATGTAATCCTTGCTAACAGATGTCACCCCCATAGGTCTAACAATAAACATGAAAAAAAAATTAAAGCAGAGCTAAACCAATTAGAGAAGAAAAGGACAATAGAAAAAATTAATATAACAAAGAGCTGGTTCTTTGAGAAAGTCAATAAAATTGACAAACCCCTGGCTAGACTAATCAAAGAACAAAAGGAAAGGACACAAATATTCAAAATTAGAAATGAAAGAGAAGAAATTACCACTGATACCACAGAAATACAAAGGATTATAAGAAAATATTATGAAGGATTGTATGCCATGAAATTTAACAACCTAGAAGAAATGGACAAGTTTCTAGAAACTTATACCCTACCAAAACTGAACCAAGAAGAAATGAATAATCTGAATAGACCAATTAACAACAACGAGATTGAAATGACTATCCATAATCTCCCTAAAGGCAAAAGCCCCGGACCAGATGGTTTCACCAACAAGTTCCACCAAGAATTCAAAGAAGAATTAATGCCTATCTTCCTCAGACTCTTCCAAAAAATTGAAGAGGAAGCAATACCTACTAACACATTCTATGAGGGCAACATTACTCTAATACCAAAGCCTGGCAAAGACACACAACACAAAAAAAGAAAACTATAGACCAATATCTCTAATGAACACAGATGCAAAAATTCTGAACAAAATATTAGCAAATAGAATACAACAGTGCATCAAAAAGATCATACTTCGTGATCAATTGGGATTCATCTCAGCAGCACAAGGATGGTTCAACATAGGAAAATCAATCAATGTGATACAACACATAAACAAAATCAAAGATAAAAACCATATTCAATCGATGCCAAAAAAGCTTTCGACAAGGTACAACATCCATTCATGATCAAAACACTAAATTAAATAGGTATAGCAGTAAAGTATCTCAAGGTAATAAAGGTCATATATAACAGAACCTCGGCTTACATCATACTGAATGGGGAAAAGCTGAAACCTATTCCCCTAAAATCAAGAACAAGACAGGGATGACCCCTGTCACCACTGTTATTTGATATAGTGCTGGAAGTTCTAGCCACAACAATCAGGCAAGAGAAAGGAATCAAAGTTTTCCAAATTGGGAAAGAAGAGGTCAAATTGTCACTATTTGCATATGACATGATCCTTTATATAAAAAATTCCAAAGATTCCACCAGGAAACTATTAGAAACGTTAACGAATAAAGTAAAGTTGCAGGATACAAAATCAATGTACAAAAATCAACAGCATTCCTTTATACAAACAATGAATCCTCAGAAAAAAAATGAGGGAGTCAATTCCTTTTGCTATCACAACAAAAAAATGAAATACCTGGGAATTAACTTAACAAAGGACGTGACAGACTTTTACACAGAAATGTATAAGACGCTTTTGAAAGAAATTGGAACAGACTTTGAGAAGTGGAAAAATATCCCCTGTTCATGGATAAGAAGACTTAACATTGTTCAAATGGTCGTTCTGCCAAAAGAAATCTGCAGATTTAATGCAATACCCATCAAAATCCCACAATCATACTTTCTTGAAATAGATAAAAGAATTATTAGATTTATATGGAACCATAAAATACCTCGAATTGCCCAAGCAAGACTACATAAAAGGAATAAGGCTGGTGGCATTACACTTCCTGACTTCTATTTATATTACAAAGCATCAATAGTCAAAACAGTTGGTCCTGGCAGAAGAACAGAAATATACACAAATGGAATAGAACTGAAAACCCAGAAATAAACCCACAAATTTATGGACAAATAATTTTTGATAAAGGAGCAAAAAACATACAATGGGGAAAAGACAGCCTCTTTAGTAGGTGGTGCTGGCAAAACTGGAAAAACATAGGCAAAAAATGAACCTGAGCTGTGAACTCTCTCCATATACAAAAATTAACTCAAAATGCATTTAAGACCTTCATATCAGACCTGCAACAATAAACTGTATAGAAGAAGTCATTAGTACTAAACTTATAGACCTAGGACTCAAGGAAGACTTCATGAACCTGACCTCAAAGGCAAAGGAAGTCAAAGCAAAAATAAATGAATGGGACTATATCAAACTAAAAAGCTTTTCCACAGCAAAAGAAACCATCAACAAAGAAAAGAGACTGCCAACTGAATGGGAGAAAATATTTGCAAATAATGCATCAGATAAGGCTCTAATATCTAAAATATATAAAGAGCTAATAAGACTTAACAACAAAAAACAAACAACTCAATTGCAAAGTGGGAAGAAGAACTAAACACACTTCTCCCACGAAGAACTACAAATGGCCAGCAGACATATGAAAAAATGCTAATCCTCATTAGCTATCAGGGAAATGCAAATCAAAACCACAATGAGATACCACCTCACACCTCTGAGAATGACTGTTATCAACAAGACAAGGAATAACAAATGCTGGAGAGGATGTGGAGAAAAAGGAACTCTGGTACACTGCTGGTGGGAGTGCAAACTGGTACAACCACTGTGGAAGGCAGTGTGGAGTTTCCTCAGAAAATTGGGAATGGGGCTACCAATTGACCCAGCAATCCCTCTTCTGTGAATCTACCCAGAAGACTTGAAAACCTTTGTCCGCAAAGACTTATGTAGCCCAATGTTCATTGCAGCGCTGTTCACAGTGGCCAAAACATGGAAACAACCAAAGTGTCCTGCGATAGATGACTGGATAAAGAAGCTGTGGTACATGTACACAATGGAATATTTTTCAGCTACAAGAAAAGATGATATATTGCCATTTGCAACAAAATGGATGGACCTGGAGATCATCATGCTTAGTGAAGTAAGCCAGACAGAAAAATCAAAGAACTGTATGACTTTACTCATATGCGGAATATATAACTGAAAGCAAAGATAAAAGAAATGAACAAACAAATAACACATGGACACAATCAATAGTTTAATGTTTATTTGGAGACAAGTGGGTTATGGAGGGGAGAAAGAGGAGGGGGTGGCAGAGGAGGGGGGAAGCTAAATATAAGTTGATGGAAAGAGAAGTCACATTAGGTGGTGAACTTATTATACATCAAGTTGACAATGCACTGTAGAGTTTTATGCCTGAAACCTATGTAATCCTTGCTAAGAGATGTCACCCCAATAAGTCTAACAATAAAAATGAATTAAAAAACAGTAATGATGAAACAAACAACCCATGGACACAATCAATAGTGTAATATTTACCTGGGGACGAATGGGTCAGGGAGGGGAAAAAGGGGAGGGGGTGTGAGAGAAGAGTGGAAAGCTAAATATAAGGTGATGGAAAGAGATGTCACATTAAGTGGTGAACTCATTGTACATCAAGTTGACAATGCACTGTAGAATTGTATGCCTGAAACCTATATAATCCTTGCTAACAGATGTCACCCCAATAATTCTAACAATAAAAATTAATATAAAAAAATAAAAAAAATAAAACTGATTTAAGGACCTGATATGCAAACTGCTTCTTCAAAGAAGATATTGAGAATAAGGGAAGTGAGAAATATGTCTCTACTCAAATACTATTGAAAAAATTACCTGCTCAGAAACCTCCACAATAAATTTTTTTTTAAATCTAGTTTTATTGTTACATTTATTGGGATGACATTTGTTAGCAGGAAATACATAGGTTTCAGGCATACAATTCTACAGTGAAGGTAGAGCTGTAGCATTTCACCTGGCCTCAGCCTGGCAGGTGCTTTTGCTCCTTCCCCTGAAGGTAAATTATGCTTCCGAGGAGCAGTGATCTCTCTTAACATTGGGGGTTAAATCTGAAGGCTTCTGCTTGCTTCTAAAAAGGATAATATGTCTAGCCAAGGCTGAACATCATTCCTTCCCCCAATCCACCAAAATCTCCTTTTATGTAGGCCATAAGACTTTAACACAAAACTACAAAACTATTATTTGTGACTGGTCCATTTGCTACTCTGTCTCTCCTCATAGAAAGATACATCCGCCTACCTTTCCTACACACTGAGTTGAGTTTACTCACATGCCCCCAGATAAAAATATATTAAATATCTATTTACTCTTGTACATACCTTCATAGTGTGTGCAGAAGTATTTCCTAACACCTTGGACAATTCTTTCACAGTAGTGGAGGAATTATCCAACACATTGTCCCTAAATTTGCCATGCCAATTGTATAATAACCGGACAATAAACATGCTTCTGTTTCAAAGCAAATCTCCAAACAGACCAGCACAGATAACCAAAGCAAACCCGTAACCTGGCCAGGCAAAAAGATGTCCGGAATATCCCAATTCTAACAATCACAGAGAAACCTAATAGAACACACAAATGACCAGCATAGAGTGTCCTGTAAGACCTCAAACCTGATCATCACAGGGAGACACAGAAGACCCCCGGATTAACAAGAACAGAGCCCTTAATGCAGACCTTCATCATGACCAGAAAAGACACCCCAGGAAAACATGAATGAACAAGTAAGACACACAAGCAGACCCTGAACATGACCAGAACAGAATTTAGGCCAATTCCAAAGGTGATTAAAAATGGAGAACTGCTGCTGATCCCTCACATGACCAGCACAGTGTCCTCAGGCACACAACCAATTTGAGCACCAGCGAGCCCCTATGCAACACTCCAACATAACTAGCATTAAGACCCTCTGGATACCTCTAGGCTCAGTAGCTCAGAAATGTACAGGAAACCTGAAAACTCACCAACAAAGACACCTCAGGTACACCCCAACCCTGACAAACAGAGAGACCTCTGAAAGCCCCAAATCGACATGCCATAGAGACCTCAGTACCACCACCAAACTTACCAACACAATTACCATCAGCCAAGCCCAAAGTATGCCAGCACAGAGACCCTATGCAGATACCCAAACTTAATAGCACAGAGAACCCAGACCCACTCTAAACCTGACCAACACACAGACTACCTGCAGACCCCCAATTTGATCAGCACAGAGACATCAGTCAAAAACACAACATGACCAGCACAACACCAGTAGAACCTCAAATGGATGAGCAGAAAAAAAAAACACAAAACACACAAAAAAAACAAAAAAACAAACAAACAAAAAAACTCCAGACAGATTCGCAACACGAATAGCACACAGATGCCATGAAAACTGCAAACTAACCAAAACTGAATCCTCAGGCAGATATCTCTGTGGCCAGCACAGAGATCTAAGCAGACTTTAAACATGACAAGGACAGAGACCATCGTCTACCACCAACACTTTTTGTGCACAGCCATCCCCAGAAGACAACAATCCTGATCAGCACTAAGTTCCCAGGAAGACACCCAACCTGACCAGTAGAGGGACTCTGAAGTGATATCCAATCTGACTTGAACAGAATCCACTGGTCGATTCTGATCTGACTGGGAACACAGACACCTAGACTCCCTGTAAACTGACCAGGAGAGAGTACCAAACACAAACTTAACATGATAACCACAGAGACTCTAGCATACCTGGAACGTGAGATGAAAAGATGCCCATGTTGACAGTCAACATGACCAGCACAGTATGCTACCATTTCCCCAACAACACCAGCAGATATCCATACTAAACACCAACCTGACCAACACAGAGAATCCCAGCAGACTCCCAACCTGTGCAGCAGCTAACTTGGGCAGACTTCCAACCAGAGCAGTAGAGACATCTCTAGCATACCCTTAAAATGAGAGGTCATATAAATCCCAGGATGAACCCTGCCATCACCATCACAGAGATCCGTGGAAGACACCCAAACTGACCAACACAGAGATCCCCAGCAGATCTCAAACATAACCAGAACAGAGAAGCAAGCAAAGAAACCTGTGACTAACAAAAAGACTGCAGGAGATCCCCAATATAATCAGCACAGACTCCTCAGACAAACGGTAATTCTAACTGGTACAGGTACAACTTGCAGAATCCAAAGATGATGAACACAGAGACCTGTAGTAACCCTCTAACCTGAGGAATAAGAAATCACCAGAAGAACCCTAATGTGACCATAAAAGTACCCAGAATTCCCCATAGTTGAGCCCCAGGAAGATCAAAGCAAACATCCAACGTGACCATCTCAGAGACCCTAGACAGTTCCTAATAATTACTGGTAACAGAGATAGCTAGAAGACCCCAGACATGATCAGCACAAAATCCTCTGGTTTTTCTATAACAAGACTAGCACTGAGACACAGGGCAGACTCTCAATATGCTCAGGCACATAAATACCAGGATAACCCTTCACGTTCCAACACAGAGACCAAACTCAGCCTCTTATAATGACAAGCACAGAGACCCGGGCAGACCTCAAAGCTGACCAGCACAGAGACACCAGGGTATCTCCAATCTCACCAGCACAGAGACTCAATGTAAACACCCCTGTATTTGGGTAAAAATACTTTAAACAGAGAGCCAAGCTAACAAGCAGAGAAACACTATGTAGATCTCAAGACTGTCCAGCACAGAGACCCTAGGCAGATCTTCAAACTCACAACCACAGACTCCCCAGGAAGACCCTCAACCTGAGCAGCACAAAGACAACCACAAGACTTCAAATATAACCAGAACAGAGAACAACAGCAGGGTGTTAAACTAATCAGAATAGAAACTTCCAGAAGACTCGAACCTGTCCAGTACAGAGACCCTGAGAAGAACCGTAACCAGCCCACCACAGAAACCCATGACTGATCCCAACCTGACCAGAACACAGATCCACAACCAACTTCAGCGTTGACCAAAACAGAGACCTCAGGAAGAAACTCAACATGACTAGCACAGGTACAAATGCAGACCTGGAACATGACCAGGAAAGTGACGCTCAGAGCACACCTAACTGTACAAATAAAGTACCTAACAATACATTAACCTGAGCATATGACAGAACGCCCTAAATTTCTAAACAGACCAGAACAAATACACAAAGAAGACCCCAGATCTGACCAAGCATAAGGATCTACAAAACATTCCCATTTCAACCACCACAGGGAACCCAGTCAGAACTTTCAAATGACCAGTATAGAGACCCCTGGCAGGTCCAGAGCCTGACCAATCATAGAGATCCAGCACACCCCAAACTTGACCATCACAGGGAGCCCAGCAGAACACCGACCTGACCAGAACAGAGTCCAGAATGCAGATCACCATTGTGACCAGTACAGTTACCGCAGGCACTCACGAGGCCAGCAGAAAAACACCAGAAGACTGCAAACATGACGAGGAGAGACTTCAGGCAGATTCCAAATGTGACTGAAAGCGGAGTCCTCCAGCAGAACCCTAATGTAACCAGCACAGAGTCCCCAGTTAGACAACCAATCAGATCAGCACAGAGACCACGTGCAGACCCTCAACCTGAGCAGCACACTGATCTCCAGAATACCTGTAAGATGAGTACCTTAGACACTCCCAGAAGACATCAGAACGCACCAGCAAAGAGACCCCCAACAGGCTTCAAACATGACCAGCACAGTGACCTTCACCAGACCGCAGTTTCACCAGCACAGACTCCACAGACACACACCTATTCTGACCTGGAATGACATCCCTGAAAGACTCCTAACCTGACAAGAACAGGAACTCCCAGTAGACCTCTAATCTTACCAGCAAGAAATCACCAGAAAAATGCCAACTTGACCAGACAGTACCTAGAAGTTTTCTAGCTTAGCACCAGGAAGTTCATACCAGAGCTACAACCTGACTAGCCCAGTCAACACAGTCAGACCGTTATCATCACTGCACACAGAGACACCCAGAAGACCCATGACATAAGCAGTACATAGACCCCTGGCAGTCCCATAATCAGACAAGCACAGAGACCCAAGGTGGACTTTCAACATGACCGGGCATGTAAATTTTATTATGACCACAAACCTGACTAGCTCAGAAACCCAAGGCAGACACCCAGCATGAGAAGCATACATGATAAGTAGACCTCAAAACTGACCAGCACAAAGACTGCAAGCCATCTCCAAATTCACCAGCACAGAGACCTATGATAAATTCCCAAGCTGACTGGGTACAAAAACCTTGAGCGGACAGCCGGACTGACCAGCACAAAAAACCCACGAAGACCTCAACACTGACCCACACAGACACCCTAAGCAGATGTCCAAACTCACAACAACAGAGGCCTCAGGAAGAACCCTATCCTGACTAGCACAAAGTCTATCAGAAGACCTCAAACATAACCCGAACAGAGAACCCCAGCAGGACTTCAAATTAATCAACAAAAAAATTCGTACAAGACCTCAACCTGACCAGTACAGTAACCTTGAGCAGAACCCAAACCTACTCAGCACAGAGACTCATGACTGATGCTGACTTGACCAGAACAGAGGACCACAGCCAACTTCATAGATGATTAACACAGAGACCTCATGAAGAAACTTGATATGTCAAACCCAGGGACACATACAGACCTGTAACCTAAGTATGAAAGAGACCCACAGAAGACTCTCAACCTGTCAAGTACCATACCCAACAGTACATTACCCTGAGCAGCAAAGAGAACCTAGCAAATCTCTGAAGAGACAAACACAGATACCCCAAGCAGAAATCCTAGCTGACCAGGCAGAATGATCTTCAGCATACCCCCATCACAAACAGCACAGAGTACCTTGACAAAACCCCCAAATGACCATCATAGAGAATTCATTGAGACTGCATATTGACCATCACAGAGAGCCACAGCAAACCTCAATCTGAGTAGAAGAGAACCCACAAAGCAGTCATCCAAGGTGACCGGGACACAGACCCTAGGCACACAAGACACCAACAGAGAAACACAAGCAGACCACAAATCTGACCAGTACAGACCCCAGGGAGATGTCAAATGTGACTGGGAAGAGAGACCCCCAGCAGAACCCTAACCTTCCCAGTATAGAGACCCCCAATGAGTCCCCACCTAACTATTACAGAGAGCACGCACTGAGTTCAAACTCGACCAACACAGAGACTATAGGCAGAAACTCAACATGACAAGCACAGGAACCCATGCAGACCTAGAACTTGACCAGGAAAGAGAACCCCAGCATAAACCCGACCTGACAAGCATAATCAACCACTCCATTAACATCATGAGAAGTGCTGCCTCATCAAATCTCCAAACAGACCAGCACAGATAACCCAAGCAAACCCCTAACCTGACCAGGCAAAAAGATCTTCGGCACATCGCAATCCTAATGAGCACAGAGAACACTAATAGAACCCTGAAATGGCCAGTATAGAGTGTCTGGGCAGACACCAAACCTGATCATCACAGGGAGGCCTACCAGAACCCCAACCTGACCAGAACAAAGCTCTTAATGTAGACCTACATCATGGCCAGAACAGACACCCCAGGAACACATGAACCCACAAGTAAGACACACCAGCTGACCCTGAGCCTGACCAAAACAAACCTTAGGCAGATTCCAAATGTGACAGAAAATGGAGATCTGCTGCAGACCCCTAATGTGACCAGGACAGAGTTCCCAGCCAGAAAACCAATTTGACCAGCACACAGAAATTATACAAACCTCTAACATAACCAGCATTTAGACCCCTAGGATACCTCTAGGCTAAGTAGCTCAGAAACTCCAACAAAGAGACCCTAGGCAGACCCCCACCCTGTCAGAGAGACCTCTGAAAGCCCCAAATTGACATGCCATAGAGACCCCAGGACGACCAACAACCTTACAAACACAATTACCCCCAGTTACCCCAAACCATGCCAGCACAGAAACCCCAGGTGGACACCCAAGCTTAATAGCACAGAGACCCCAGGATGACTCTAATCCTGACCAGCACAGACTACTTGCAAACCCCCAATCTGACCAGCACAGAGACGTCAGAAAGAAACACAACATGGCCAGCACAGACACACCAGTAGAACCTCAACAGGATGAACAAAAACACACCTGATGGATTCGCAACCTGGACAGCACACAGACTCCAAGAAAAGTGCAACCTAACCAAAACTGGGTCCCAAGGCATATATCTCTGTAGCCAGCACAGAGATCTAAGCAAAATTCAAACATGACCAGAACAGAGACCAAAGGCTACCCTCAACACATTTTTAGCATAACCATCCCAGAAGACACCAATCCTAACAGGCAATAAGTTCTCAAGGAGACACCCAACCTGAACAGTAGAAAGACTGTGAGGTGACATCCAATCTGATTCGCACAGAAACCACTGGTCGATCCTGAACTGACTGGGAACACAGATATCATGACTCCTTATAACCTGGTCAGCAGAGAGTTCCAGGCACAAACTTAACATGATAATCCAAGAGACTCAAGCACACCTGGAACCTGAGATGCAAAGAGACCCATGTTGACAGTCAACGAGACCAGCACCGTACTCTACCATTACCCCAACAACACCAGAAGAGATCCAACCTGACCCCCAACCTGACCAGCACAGAGACTCCCAGCAGACCCACAACATGTGCAGCAGAGAACCTGAGAAGATTTTCAACCTGAGTAGCTAAGACACCCCTAGCATACCCTTAACATGACAGGTAACATAAATCCCAGGATGTCCCCGACCATGACCATTACAGAGATCCATGAAAAACACCCAAACTGACCAACACAGAGACCCCTCAAAGACCTCAAACATAACCAGAACAGAGAACCCTAGAAAAGAACCCTGTGACCAACAGAGAGACCGCAGCAGACCCCCAATCTGATCAGCACAGATTTCCCAGACAAACAATAATTTTGATTGGTGCAGATACGACTTGCTGAATCCGAACCTGATGAACACAGAGACTCCAATAGCCTTCTAAAATGAGCCATAAGAACTCACCAGAAGAACTCCAACCTGACCAGAAAAGTACTTAGAAGTCTCCATACTTGAGCACCAGGAAGATCAAAGCAGACATCCAAAGTGACCATGTAAGAGACCTGAGGCAGTTCCTAAACATTACTTGGAACACAGATAACTAGAGAACCCTGGACATGATCAGCACAAAAAAATCCCAGCAGGTCCATCACAAGACTGTCACTGACACACAGGGCAGACTCTCAATATTCTCAGGCACGTAAATACAAGGGTAACCCTTCAGGTGCCCAGCACAGAGACCAAATGCAGACTCTTACAATGACAATCACAGAGACCCCTCGCAGACCTCAAAACTGACCAGCACGGAGACTCAATGTAAACCCCCATGTGATTGGGCACAAACACTTTAAACAGAGATCCAAAGTGACAAGCAGTGGAAAACTATGTGGATCTTAAAGCTGACCAGTAGAGAGAGTCTAGACAGACCTTCAAATTCACGATCACAGAGTCCCCGGGCAGACCCTCAAACTGAGCAGCACAAAGACCACCAGAAGACCCCCAAATCTAACCAGAACAGAGAACACCAACAGGACATTAAACTAATCAGCACAAAAACTTCCAGAAGACCCGGAAATGAGCTGTGCAGAACCATAAGCAGAACCTTAACCAGCTCAGTCCAGAGACCCCTGACTGATCCCAACCTGACCAGAGGAGAGACCCACAACCAACACCTTAACCAACACAAAGACCTCAGGAAGAAACTCAACATGACTAGCACAAGTAGAAATGCAGACCTGGAACACGATCAGGAAAGTGATCCTCAGAAGACACACAATTGGATAAGTAAAGTACCTAACAATATATTAAGCTGAGCATCTGGGAGAACCCAGTAAATTTTTAAACAGACCAGAACAAATACCTAAAGAAGAATCCAGAGCTGATCAGGCACAATGATCTACAAAACATCCCCATTTTATCCACCAGAACTTTCAAATGACCAGCATAGACATTCCTGGCAGGCCCACAACATGACCATCAAGAGAGATCCAGCACACCCCAAACCTGACCATCACAGGGAGCCCAATAGAACACCAACCTGACCAGAACTGAGCCCATAATGCAGACCATTGTGATCATGACAGTGACCCCAGGCACACACGAGAGCAGCAGAAAAACACCAGCAGACCCCAAACAGGACCCGGACAGACCTCAGGCAGATTCCAAATGTGACTGAAAGCAGAGACCTCCAGGAGAAGCCTAATGTAACCAGCACAGAGTCCCCAGTTAGACAACGAATTGGACCAGCATAGAGACCACGTGCAGACCCTCAACCTGAGGAGCACACTGACCTCCAGACTATTCCTATGATGTGTATCTTAGAAATACTCTGAAAATCCCAGAACTCACCAGCAAAGAGACACCCAGTAGACTTCAAACTTGACCAGCAGTGACCCTAAGCAGACCCCAATTTAACCAGCACCGACTACACAGTCAAACAGCAATTCTGACCTGGAATGACATCAATTGCAGACTTCTAACCTGACAAGAACAGAAACCTCTAGTGGACCTCTAACCTTACCAGCAGGAAATCACCAGAAAAACCCCAACCTGACCAGAGATACCCAGAAGTTCATCTAGCTTAGCACCTGGTTTATCATAACAGAGCTACGACCTGACCTGCACAGTCAACTTAGATATCCCTTATCATTACTGCACACAGAGACACCCAAAAGAACATATACCCCTTGCAGGCCCATAATCAGACTAGCACAGAGACCCAAGGTGGACACTCAACATGACCAGACATATAAATTCCAGTATGACTGCTAACCCGACCAACTCAGAAACCCAAGCCACAACATGACAGAGAAATCACCCCAGTAGCCCTCAAAACTGACCATCAAAAAGACCCCAGGCCATCTCCAACTCCTGTAGCACAGAGACCTATGATAAATGCCCAAGCTGACTGGGTACAAAAACCCTGAGTAGACAGTTGAACTGACCAGCACAGAACACCTATGAAGACCTCAACACTGACCAGCACATACATTTTAGGCAGATCTCCCAACTCATGACCACAGAGGCCTCAGGAAGCTCCCCCCTCCCCATCTGACCAGCAAAAAGTCCATCAGAAGACTCCAAACTTAACCCGAACAGAAAATACCATCAGGAACTCAAAACAATCAACACAAAAATTCCTAGGAGATTAACACAGACACCTCACGAAGAAAATCGACATGTCAAGCCCAGGGATACATGCAGACCTGTAACCTAAGTATGAAGCAGACCCCCAGAAGGCACTAAACCTGTCAAGTACAGTACCCAACCATTCATTAACCTGAGCAGCAAAAAGAACCTAGCAAATCTCTGAAGAGACAAACACAGATACCCCAAGCAGAAATCTTAGCTGACCAGACAGAATGATCTTCAACACATCCCCATCACAACCAGCACAGAGTACCTTGACAGACCCCCAAATGACCATCATAGAGACTTCATTGAGACTGCATATTGACCATCACAGAGAGCCCCAACAAACCTCAATGTGACTAGAACAGAACCCACAAAGTAGTCATCTAAGGTGACCAGGACACAGACCCTAGGCACACACGACACCTGCAGAGAAACACAAGCAAACCCCAAACCTGACGAGGACAGACACCAGGGAGAACCCCAACCTGCTCAGCAGAACCCCAACCTGCCCAGCAAAGACTCCCCCGATAGCTCTCAAGCTGACTATTACAGAGAGCACACTCTGAGTTCAAACTTGACCAACACAGAGACCATAGGCAGGAACATGACAAGCACAGGAACCCCTGAAGACCTGGAACATGAGCAGGAAAGAGAACCCCTGTATATACCCGACCTGACGAGCACAATAAACTGCAGTCCATTTATCTCATGAGAAGTGCTGTCTCAGGAAATCTCCGAACAGACCAGCACAGATAACCCAAGCAAACCCTTTACCTGGACAGGCAAAAAGATCTCTGGCACATCGCAATCCTAACAAGCACAGAGAATGCTAATATAACCCCAAAATGACCCTGGCAGACCCCAAACCTGATCATCACAGGGTGGCACAGCAGATACCCAACCTGACCAGAATAGAGCCCTTAATGCAGACCTGCATCATGACCATAACAGACACCCCAGGAACTCATGAACCACAAGTAAGACACACCAGTAGACCATGAACATTACCAGAAGAGACCTTAGGCAGGTTGCAAATGTGACAGTAAATGGAGACCTGCAGCAGACCACCCATGTGACCAACACAGAGTCCCCAGGCAGACAACCAATTAGACCAGCAGAGAGACACTATGCAAACCTCCAACATAACCAGCATTAAGACCCCCAGGATACTGCTAGGCTGAGTAGCTCAGAAACTTTCAGGAAACCTGAAAATGCAACAGCAAAGAGACACCATGCAGACCCCTAGCCTGACAAGCAGAGAGACCTCTGAAAGCCCCAAATGGAAATGCCATAGACACCCCAGGACCCTCACCAACCTTCCCAACACAATTACCCCCAGCTGACCCCAAACCATGCCAGCACAGAGACCCTAGGCAGACACCCAACCTTAATAGCACAGACACCCCAGGCTGACTCTAATTTTGACTAACATACAGACTAACCGCAGACCCCCAGTCTGTCCAGCAGAGAGACATCGGACAGAAACACAATATGACCAGCACGAAAGCACCAGTAGAACCTCAATTGGAGGAGCAAAAAACCACCTGGAGGATTCGCAACCTGAACAGTATACAGATCCCTAAAAGTCTGCAACCTAACCAAAACAAAGCCCCCAGGCAGATATTTCTGTGGCCAACACAAAGATCCAAGCAGACTTTAAACATAACCAGGACAGAGACCAAAGGCTACCCCAAACACTCTTTGAGCAAAGCCATCCCCAGAAGATACTATTCATGACCACCACTGAGTTCTCAGGAAACACCCAACATGATCAGTAGAGAGATTCTGAGGGACATCTAATCTGACTCACACAGAAATCACTGGCCAATCCTGACCTGACTGGGAACACAGACCCTTGACTCCCTGTAACCTGGCCAGCAGAAGATTCCAGGCACAAACTTAACATGATAATCCAAGAGACTCGAGGACATCTGGAACCTGAGATGAAAACGGTTCCATGTTGACAGTCAAGCTGACCAGCACAGTACACTACCATTTCCCCAACTACACCAGAAGAGATCCAACCTGACCCCCAACCTGACCAGCACAAAGACTCTTTGCAGACCCCCAAACTATGCAAGAGAGAACCTGGGCAGTTTTCCAACCTGAGCAACATAGACACCCCTAGCATACCCTTAACGTGACAGGTCACATAAACCCCACGATGAACCCTACCATGACCATCACAGAGTTCTTTGGAAGACACCCAAGCTGACCAACACAGAGACTTCCAGCAGACATCCAACCTGTGAAGCAGAGAACTTGGGCAGACTTCCAACCTGAGCAGCACAGACGTGCCTAGCATACCCTTCACATGGCAGGTCACATAAACCCCAGGATGACCCCTAGTATGACTATCAAAGATGTTATTTTAAGAAACCCAACATGACCAACACAGAGATCCCTCAAAGACCTCAAACATAACTAGAACAGAGAACACAAGCAAAGAACCTTGTGACCAACAGATAGATCTCAGCAGACCCCCATTCTGATCAGCACAGATTCCCCAGACAAACAACTATTCTAACTGGTGAAGATACCACTTGCTGAATCCGAACCTGATGAGCACAGAGATTTCAAGTAGCCCTCTAACCTGAGTCATAAGAGATCACAGGAGAATGCCAACCTAACCAGAAGAGTACTCAGAATTCTCATAACTTGACCAACAGGAAGATCAAAGCAGACATCCAATGTGACCATGTCAGAGACCTGAGGCAGTTCCTAATCATTACTTGGAACACAGATAACTAGAAGACCCCGGACACAACTGGCACAAAAACCCCTGGCAGATTCATAGCAAGACTAACACTGAGACACATGCACACACTCAATATGCTCAGGCACATAAATACCAGGATAGCCCTTCAGCTTCCCAGCAAACAGAAGAAATGCAAACTCTTAAAATAGCAAGCACAGATACCCCAGGCAGACTTTAAAAGTCACCAGCACAGAGACACCAGGGCATCTCCAACCTCACTAGCACAGAGACTCATCTTAAACCCCCATGTGAATGAGAATGAAAACTTTAAACAGAAAGCCAAACTGACCAGCAGAGAAACGCCATGTGGATCTCATGACTGACCAGCACAGAGACCCTAGGCAGACCTTCAAACTCACGTCCACAGAGTCCCCAGTCAGACCCTCAACCTGAGTAGCACAAAGACAACCAGAAGACCCCCAAATCTAACCAAAACAGAAAGCACGAACAGGGCATTAAATTAATCAGCAAGAAACTTCCAGAAGACCCGAACATGACCTGTGCAGAGATTATGAGCAGAACCCTAACCAGCTCAGCCCAGAGATCCCTGACTGATCCCAACCTGACCAGAACAGAGACCCACAACCAATTTCAAACATAACCAACAGAGAGACCTCAGGAAGAAACTCAAAATGACTAACACAGGTAGAAATGCAGACCTGGAACAAGACCAGGAAAGTGACCCTCAAAAGACACCCAGCTGGACAAGTAAGTCCCTAACAATGCATTAACCTGAGCGTCCGAGAGAACCCAGTAAATTTCTAAGCAGATCAGAACAAATACACAAAAAACACCATAGACCTGACCAGACAGAAGTATCTACAAAACATTTCCATTTCAACCACCACAGAGAACCCAGACAGAACTTTCAAATGACCACCATAAAGATTCCTGGCAGGCCAACAACCTGACCATCCAGAGAGATCCAGCACATCTCAAACATGACCATCACAGTGAGCCCAAGAGAACACCAACCTGACTAGAACAGAGCTCTTAATGCAGACCTCCATTGTGACCAATACAGGGAACCCAGGCACACACGAGAGCAGTAGAAAAACACCAGCAGACCCCAACCATGACCAGGACAGATCTCAGGCAGATTCCAAATGTGACTGAAAGCAGACACCTCTAGTAGACCCTTAATGTAACCAGCATAGAGTCCCCAGTTAGACACCTAAGCGGACCACCACAGAGACCACATGAAGACCCCCAACGTGAGTAGCACACAGACCACCAGAAGACCCCTAAGATGAGTACTTTAGAAATGCCCTAAAGACCACAGAACTCACCAGCAAAGAGACCCCCAGTAAACTTCAAACCTGATCAGCACAGTGACCCTGAGCAGACCCCAATTTGACCAGGACAGACTCCCCAGGCAAACACCAATTCTGACCTGGAATGACATCCCTGACAGACCCCTAACTTAACAAGAACAGAAACCCCCAGTAGACCTCTAACCTTACCAGCAGGAAATCACCAGAAGAATCCCAACATTACCAGAGAGTACTCAGAAGTTCTAGTTTAGCACCAGGAAGATTATACAGGAGCTACAACATGGCCAGCACAGTAGAAAAGTTAGACCCTTATCATTACTGGGCACAGAGACACCCAGAAGACCCGTTACATGACCAGTACCTATACCACTGGTAGGCCTATAACCAGACCAGCACAGAGACCCAGACGGACTCTCAACATGACCAGGCATATAAATTACAGTATGACCGCTAACCTGACGAGCTCAGAGACACAAGACACACCCCCAACATGACAAACAGATACCCTAAGGAGACCTCAAAACTTACCAGCACAAAAAAACCCAGGCCATCTCCAAATTCACTAGCACAGAGATCTATGATAAATTCCCATGCTGACTGGGTACAAAAACTCTGAGCAGACAGCCAAACTGACCAGCACAGAAAACCTAGTAGATCACCAAACTCATGACAACAGAGAAAGACCCCAAACCTGACCAGCAAATTGTCAAACTTAACCAGAACAGAGAACCCCAGCAGGACATAAAATTAATCAACACAAAAATTCCTAGAAGATCTCAACCTGACCAGTACAGAAACCCTGAGCAGAATCCAAACCTACTTAGCACAGAGATCCCTGACTGATGCTGACCTGACCAGAACAAAGATCCGCAGCCGACCTCAGAGTCGATTAACACAAAGAACTCACGAAGAAATTTGACATGTCAAGCACACGGACACATGCAGAACTGGAACCTTAGTACAGAAGAGACACCCAGAAGACACTCAACCTGTCAAGTACAGTACCCGATCATAAATTAACCAGAAAAACAATGAGAACCTAGCAAATCTCTGAAGAGACCAGCACAGGTACCCCAATCAGAAAACCTAGCTGACCAGACAGAACGATCTTTAGCACATTCTTATCACAACCAGCACAGAGTACTTTGATAGAACTCCCTAATGATTGGCATAGAGAATTTATGTAGACCCCAGATTGACCATCACAGACAGCCCCAGCAAACCCCAATCTGATTAGAATAAAACCCACAATGCAGACATCCAAGGGATGCAGACCTCAGGCACACTCGACACCAGCAGAGAAACACAAGCAGACCCCAAATCTGACCAGGACAGACCTCAGGGAGTTTTGAAATGTGACTAGAAACAGAGATCCACAGCAGGACCCCAACATGCAAAGCCCAGAGGCCCCGATGTGTCTCAACCTGACTATACAGAGAGCATGCACTGAGCTTAAACTTGCCCAACACAGAGACCTTAGGCAGTAACTCAACTTGACAAGCACTGGACTTCCTGAAGACTTGGAACCTCACCAGGAAAGAGAACACCAGCATACACCTGTCCTGAAAAGCACAATAAACCACAGTCCATTAACCTTAATGAGAAGTGTTGTCTCAGGAAATCTCCAAACAGACTAGACTTCAAACATGATGAGGACAGAGACCCAAGGCAAACAAAAAGTGTGACCACCACATTGACACCAACACCTTTCAAATGCACCAGCACAAAGACCACAGGAAGCCCTCAATGTGACTGGGCACAGAGACCCCATGCAAATCTCCAACCTGAAAAGCACAGAGACCCTGAAAAATCCAAATTGACATGTCACAGAGACCCCAGAAAGACCAGCAAACTTACTAACACAATTACCCCCAGCAGACCTCAAAAATAAGCCAGCACAGAGATTCTAGGAAGACACCAAACCTGACCAGTAGAGATTGTTCATGAAGACCTAAAACCTGACCAGGCACAGAGTCCCCAGGCTGACCCCATCTTGGCCAGCAAACAGACTCCAGGCAGAACCTCAATCTTGTCAGCACAGAGTCCTCAGGCAGAAACACATGGCCAGCACAAAATCAAAAGCAGACTTTAACTAGACCAGCAAAAACCCACCTGACAGACCCCAAGCTTGAACAGCACACAGACCCCCAGCAGATCTACAACCTTAAAAAACAGTGTTCCCATGCAGATATCCCTGTGACCATCACAGACACCTAAGCAGAGCCCAAACATGACCAGGACAGAGACCAAAGGCAGCCCCCAAAGCTCACTGAGCACAGAGATTTCCAGAAGACCCCTAACCTGACCAGCACTAAATCCAAAGGCAGACCCCCATCAAACCAGCACAGAGACTTTGAGATGACCTCCACCCTGATTAGCACATTGATCCCTAACCAATCCCCACCTCAGATCAGGGACCCCTAGCCTTTCCATAACCAGACCAGCACAATGATCAATGCAGGCACTAAACGTGATGATCACAGAGACTCCAGCAGAACTGGAACATGAAAAGCAAAGACACCCCTGCTGATCCACAAAATGATGAGCATAATATCTTACCATTTCCCCAATAACATCAGCAGAGATCCAACCAGACCATCAAACTTACCAGCACAGAGAAAGCCAGCAAATCTTTAACTTGTGCAGCACAGAACCTAGGCAGCCCTTCAACTTAAGTACAGAGATATCTAGCATACGGTTAATATGACTGGACAAAGAAATTTCAGTATGACTACTAACCTAAACATCACAGAAATCCCTGGCTGACCCCAACATTACCAGCAAAGTCACCCCCAGGAGACCTAAAATTCAACCAGCATAGACAACCCAGGTAGAATGCCTTGTGACCAGCACAGATACCTCTGCAGACCCCCAACCTGAACCACAGAAAATCCACAGACAAATACCAATTCTGACCAGCACAGGCACCCCTGGCAGACCCCAACCCTGACCAGCACAAAGACTTCCAGTAGACCACTAACCTGACCAGCAAGAAATTAACTGCAAAACACAAACCTGAGCAGAAGAGTACCAGAATTCTGCCAACCTGAGCAGCAGAAAAATCAAACAAGACCTTGAATATTTTTAACACAGAGACACCAGGCAGCCTCTTATATTACTAGGCACACAGATACCCAGAAAACCTCTGACATGACCAGCGCATAAACCCCTTGAAGACCCATAACCAGACCACCCCAAAGACCCAGGGCAGACTCTCAACATGACCAGCCACAGAGAACTCAGGCAGACACCCAACCTGACCAGCACAGAGACTCAAGGCAACCCCCAACATGACATACACAGATACCCTATGCAGATCTCAAAATTGAGCAACACAAAGACCACAGACAATCTTGTACCTCACCATCCCAGAGACAAAAGGTAATCCCTCAACCTGACTGGGTACAAAGGTTCTGAGCAGATCCCCAACCTGACCAGCACAGAAACTGCAGGCAGACCTGAAAACAGTCTAAATCAGGGACCCCAGGAAGACCCCCAACCTGACCAGCACAAAGACCTTCAGAAGACCCTGTACCTGACCAAGACAGAGAACCCCAGCAGGATGCCAAACTAATCAGCACAGAAACACCCAGAAGATCTCAACCTGACCAGAACAGAGATCTTCCACAGATCTCAAACTTGTCCAGCACTGAGACTTCAGGAAGAAACTCAACATAACAAGCATAGGGAAGCTAGCAGACCTGGAACCTGACCAGAAAAGTGACCCCCAATAGACACCTCACCTGACAAGCACAGTACTCACCAGTCCATTGACCTGAGCAGCAGAGAGACTCAAGCCAATCTGTAAACAAACCAGCACAGACACCCCAAGCAAACTCCCAATGTGACCACGCTCAAAGATCTCCAACACATCTTCATTCAAACCACCACAGAGAACCCTGACTGAACCTCCAAATGAACAGCATAGAGTCCTGATTGATCCCCAACCTGACCATCTCAGAGAGCCCCCGCAAACCCCCAATTTGACCAGGCAGATTCCAAATGTGACTGAAAAGTAAGACCCCCAGCAGAACCCCAACCTGTTCAGTACAGAGACCCTCAAATGACTCCAACCTGACATGAACAAAAACCATCCATCGACCTCAAACTTGACAAACACAGATGCATCAGGCAGAAACTCAATATTACAAGCAACGGGACCCCAGTAGACCTGGAAACTGACCAGGAAAGAGACCCCCAGCAGAAACCCAACCTGATAAGCACAGTACCCAGGAGTCTATTAACCTGACCAGCAGAGAGGCCCAAGCAAATCTCCAATCAGAAAACAGAGATAACCCAAGAAGACCACCGACATGATGAGGAAAAAGATCTACAGCACATCCCAATTATAACCAGCACAGAAAACCCTGACAGAATGCTCAAATTACCAGCATAGAGATTTCTGATACAACCTTAACTGGTTTCTGACCATCACAGAAAGCCCCAGCAGACCCCAAACCTGACCATCACAGAGCCCAAAAAGCAAACTTCTAATTTGACCAGAGCAGAGACCGCTGGCACACATGAGAAGAGTAGAGAGACCAGAGGAGATCTCAAACCTGACAAGGGCAGACCTCAGGCAGATTTCAAATGTGACAGGGATCAGAGACCCCCTAGCAGAACACCAACATGCCTCGCAAAAAGACAGCAGACTGATCCCAACCTGACCAGAAAAGAGACCACCCACAAACCTCAAACCTGCCAAACACAGAGACCTCAGGCAGAAATGGAACATGACATGCACAGGGAACCCTGTAGACCTGGAACCTGACCAGGAAAGAGTTCCCCAACAGAAATCCAACCTAACAAGTACAGTGCCCAGCAATCTATTAACATGACCTGCAAAGACTCCAGCAAATCTCCCAACCTGGCCAGCACAGAACCCCAAGCAAATCCCTAACCTGGCCATGCAAAAAGATCTCTGGCACATCGCAATACTCAAAAGCACAGAGAACCATAATAGAACCCCCAAATGACCAGCATAGAGTCTCCTGGCAGACCCCAAACTTGATCATCACAGGGAGGCACAACCTGAACAAAACAGAACCCTTAATGCAGACCTTCATCATGACCAGAACAGACACCCCAGGAACACATGATCCCACAAGTAAGCCACACCAGCAGACCCTGATCCTGACCAGGAGAGACCTTAGGAAGATTCCAAATGTGACTGAAAACAGAGACCTGCATCAGACCCCTCACTTGATCAACACAGAATCCCCAGGCAAACAACCAATTTGACCAGCAGAGAGATGCTATGCAAACCTCCAACATAACCAGCATTAAGACCCCTAGGATACCTCTAGGCTGAGTAGCTCAAAAACTTTCAGGAAACATGAAAACTCACCAGCAAGGAGAGCCCAGGCAGATCTTCACCCTGACAAGCAGAGAGACCTCTCAAAGCCCCAAATTGACATGCCATAGAGACCACAGCACCACTACCAACCTCACCAATACAATTACCCCCAGCTGACCCCAAACAAGGCCAGCACAGGGACCCTAGCCAGACACCCAAGCTTAATAGCACAGAAACACCAGGATTACTCTAATTCTGACCAGCACACAAACTACCTGCAGACCCCCAATACGACCAGCAGAGACACGTCGGGCAGAAATACAACATGACATGCACAAACACACCAGTAGAACCTCAACTGGAAGAACAAAAACACACTTGACAGTTTAACAACCTGAACAGTACACAGACCCAAAGAAGACTCCATCCTAACAAAAACTGAGTCCCCAGGCAGATATCTCAGTGGACAGCACCATCATCTAAGCAGACTTCAAACATGACGAGGACAGAGAACAAAGGCTACCCCCAACACCCTTTGAGCACAGCATTTCCCGGAAGACACCAACCTGACCAGTGGAGAGACTCTGAGGTGATATCCAATCTGACTCGCACAGAAAGCACTGGGCGATCCTGACCTGACTGGGAACAGACCCCTAGACAGATCCTGGCCAGCGGAGTTCCAGACAAAAACTTAACATGATAATCTCAGAGACTCGGGCACACCTGGAACCTGAGATGCAAGGAGACCCTTGTTGACAGTCAACCTGACCAGCACAGAGACCCAAGTAAGACACTCAACCTGATGAGCACAAAGACCCCCCAACAGAGTCCCAACCTGACTATCACAGAGTGCCCCAGCTGACCTTCAATCTGATCAGAACAGAGACCTCACATAGACTTGCAAAATGACCAGTATAGACACTCCAACATGCATGGGCCTGACCAGCAAAGCCACCCCCAGCAGACCAGCAACATGAGCAGCACATAATCCAAGCTGTCTTTCAACCTGACCGGCAGAGCGATTCAACCAGAACCTCACCTTGAACAACACAGATAGCCCAGGCATGTGACCATAGTGATATTAAGGAATGAAGCATATTTTCTAGGATGATTTTAAAAAATTGATTGTCTACTCTCATAAAGTCTCATTCAGTTTAATAGAATGTAATTGCAGCTTGACATTAATAACAACCATTAACTGGCACTGTCAGTTCTGTTTTTTTTTCCCCATGACACCACAGTGCCTAAACTTTTCTACATCACTCTGGCCCTACTGCGTAGCATTCAACATCAACAGACAAATAAATTTTTCCAGGAAGTGATGCACACAGGAAGATTCAGGAGCCTGCTCCATGTTCTCTTTGGGCAGTGCATTAGACCACAGGGCTATGAATGACCATCATTAACAAAATCTTGATATTTCAACAGAAATTCACTGAAGCCAATTGGTACAACTCAAGTAGCTACCAGACCTATGCCCTGCAAATGCTCATACTCTGGAACACTGGCAATTTTATCTGCAATCTTACCATGTCCTGTCCTGAAGAACTGCAGCATCTTATCAAATGTTTACTGATTTTTGAACACAAAATATTGTTTTTAAAAGGACAAAAGTGGAATATGCAAATTTTTGTATCACAGAAGAGCTCAGACATATGGTATACTTTTTATGCATGTCTTACTTCAACAGTAATTCTACAGGTTTTATAATAGTGGATTAGAAATTGAGACTCAATGGCATGTTAAACTGACTATACCATAATTCATTAATACCAGAATTACTACCTGCTGTTAAGAAAAATTTTATTGTGGAAGTTTTTAAGCAGATGATTTTTAAAATAGTATTTGAGTAGAGGTGTATTTGGCACTCCCCTAATAATCAATATCCTCTTTGGAAAAGCAATTTGCAAATCAGAGTCCTTAACTCAAAGAAAGAAACAGTAAAAATTGTCTTGGAGATGGAAAGAGAACTGACTCTGGGTGATGAACACGGAATGCAACACATGAAGGATGTAATATAGAATTCTGCACCTGAAACCTATGTAATTTTTACCTATCAAAGTCACCCCAATAAATTTAACAATAAAAAATACTTAATAAAAATTGTCATTATGCTAATATTTCCTTTCATCTCAGGTTTTTAGCCTAAATGTTATTTCATTAAATTTAACAATTAAAAACTTATTAAAAACCTGAATTAATTTCTCCAGTGCGGTGTTAAGGAAAACTTAGCTATATGAGCCTTTTTAGTAAGGAATTAATAAAGGAATCAATCCTCAATATAGCAGGACTGCTCAGATTTTGAGTAGGAATATTTTATAGCACCAGCAAGTTTCCTTTTGGGATCTTAACTTACCAAATTTTTAAAAATGAGATCAAACAGTGACATTGGTACGAAGCCCTAAAGGAAATCATAGTACAGTTTTATGGTGAATAATAAAATATTTTTCTCATTACAAAAGGAAATTCTACTCTATATATTTAGGGTTCAAACAGAAAAATATTTATGGATACTTAAAATATGGATACTTTCCTATTTATAAGCCACAAAATAAGGCTGACTAGTGTAGCTTCTCCTCTTCCTTCAAGGTTGCAGTTTCAAAATAGTTCTTATCTTACAAACTCAACCCAATAAAACAGAAAGACAAATTCAAAGTCCACAATAAAAAAAGAAAGTTTCCTTTTGGGGTTATCTTAGAGGTATAGTTTAGGTGTGTGTGTAAACTCTGATGTTGTCAAGGAGGCCTTGCTTAGTCTTTGTGAGAGATGATATTTTATCTAATAATGGTCTTCAACTCTGGTACTTCATCTACAGGTAGGACAACCTAAATCAGGATACACCCCCCTGGTTTGGGTTCTGAACGCTTTTGATACACCAGAGACCAGTGGGTGAAGGGCTTGGCCTAGAGGATCTAGGAGATTGTGAGAAAACCGAGGAGTGGCTCTACTGTATGTCTGTGTGCAGTTCACTCACAAAGCCCCTCCCATGAGCCTGAGCAATGACTCCACCCACTGTTAAATAAGAACTCTGAGACTCCAACAAGGCTGGCCTGCCCCTGATTCCTGGGCCTATGTTCTACTGCTGTCCATCAATTCTGCCTGACTCAGGTCTCTTAACCTCCAATATGCCCTCTCCTTTGAGAAATCTCTAAGTAGTAGAAAGCTTTTTCCAGGGACTCAGAACACACTATGTCCTGATGAAGAACAAGTGAAAACAGGCACTTCTGCAGGCTGTTAAAATCTTGCTGTTACTGGGTCTTATTCACACTATTTTACAAAGGAAGCTGAGTCCTTTTGTCCTGAAGCCCATCAACACTGGCTGTGCCTGCTCCTAGTTAGAGCTTCACAGAATGGAGACACAGAAATCAAACTTTGTTCTCTTTAAGTGCTCAGGAATAATGGTGGTTCAGGCTAACCCCTTGAATCTTGACTCTTTGAGCCCATCAACCTGGCAAATCTCCCCTTCCTATCTGTGGGCACTGGGCATGATTCCCAGAAACTGGGTGTCCATGAACAATGATGGAGCTGCCTCCAACCACTTTATTTTGTTCATCTAATAACGTCTTGAGTATTATTTGTACTACCAGGTGGGAAGTCATATTGTGTATGTGTGTGTGTGTTTGTGTGTGTGTGTGTGTGTGTGTGTGTGTGTGTGTGTGTGTATGTGTGTAGTATATGTGTGTACACACCCTTTTGTGTATGTGGATGGTCAGAGAAAAAGACACAACATGAGAGGTTTCCTCAAGATATCCTAACATTTATTTTCAGGGTAAACCCCATGGACTGATTGAGCCAGGGCCCAGGGTCAGATGTGGGACCATGCCATTGATGAACAAAGTGAGAACTTAGCAAGGGCTTTGGTTTTCAACCTGTGTGCAATGGAATTGTGGTAATGCTATGTCATAGGCCTATTAAAAGGAGTATCGATTCACCACCTACTATAATGCTCTTGCTCATACTAATTATATGGTGAATGCTACCTATCATTAGCCCTATTTCTTTCAGTAAAATATGAATAGGATAGCAGAATATGGCACCAGCGGTGTCATGAAGGTTTCATTGTGCATGAGGAATATTTTACCAAGGAAGGAATGTTTTGGAAAAATGAAGGAAAATGTCCTCATGCTTTGAAAGAAATCTGTGTGCTTGGTTACAATTGTGAGGTCTAGCCCTTCAAAGTAAAGCCAAAGATGGAATATGCGCACCTGTAGAGGCTGTCATTAGCTTGTGAAAAAATATAGCTGAGATTAGTTCTTTAGGGAGATAATGTGCTCCCACTTCTCAGTGTCACCTTAGTTTTCTGCACAGTGGAGGACACTCCAAACATTTGTGGAACCCAGTCAAAACTCAGGTGTTGCTCTAAGACTGACAAGTAGAGGTTGCATTGGGTTGAAGCTCCCAGGATCTTAGTGCTGTGAAAGAAAAGGATGGAGAGTGGCTCAGGTGAGGGGTGTTTAAAAGTGAACAATAACTCTGGGTGTTTGAATGCTTCAGAAGCATGTGGTGTATCATAGGACACACAACTGATAGATATATTCAGTGTTTGCTTGGCTTTCTCACCCAACGTCAAGCTGTGTAGAACTCCCAGCTTCTATTGCAGCCCTCCATGCAGAGGAGAAACCATCAGTTCCCCATGTGTTGCAGTCATTTGAAAGAAACTCTCCCGCTGCCTGATCCAGGTTAAGCACCATGGTCTTCAGGACTCTTTTCATTCCTCACAACTTAATGTAAGGTATTTTGGGGGCACTATCTTCCCAGAGTGGCTGGGAGATGTATGAGCCCTGACAGTCAGCACTGGGGTGATGGCTGAAATGGGATATACAGGAAAGAAGTCACTGTACACATGTGGTTCTAGTAAGATGACCCTCCCAGACTGAAGAAAAAGACATGAGCACTTGGATTTGAGGTGCTGTGCTTTTTTGGAGATCCTGGAAGTTATGGAACCCAGAGGCTGACAGGGTCCTTCGCCTTCCACCCAGCTTCAACACAAAATTTGAATTTTTAAACAGGTGGCTGTGCAAAGCTTTCAAAATCCATTTGGGCAACAATGGTGGTGACTTGGGTTTTTTTTTTATTTTTGTAGTGCACCGTGACAGAATCAGGGACCAGACTTATTAATGGGGTTAGACTTGATAAATGATAAGGAAAACAGAACTGAAGTCCAGGTGAGGACATTTGCATCTTAAAAGTCTTCAAGTAGGAATTGCATGCCCTGGGAAGCTGTTTTGCATTCTCTGAGACTTGGTCTCTTGTCTCTGGTGTTTCTCTGCCTAGTTATACCAAGGGATAATTAGGAATTCCTTTTTAAGGGATGGGGCCTCCAACAATCTGAAGTTGGTGATCACTGCTAGGGCTTTGCAGGTGTACCATTGTGAAATGCTTGCCATGGCAGAAATTGTGAACTTGGCTAAAGCTGGCATGCCATCTTCAATCTACTCCCGCAAGGTACAAGCAAAGCCTCAGACATCTTCAGTTCTTGCACTTTGTAGACTTTTAAACAATGGACATTAGTGTCCTCTGGCAGAAGTTGAGGAGAGAGTAGAAAGAGAAATTAGTTTCGCTGGGTTTGTAGCATGGGGAAGATAGTCATAGCAATGCTATGGGTTACAAGTTGTGGGAACCCAGGATTTCAAGAAAAAGCAGCCAGACAAAAGACAATGAAATACAAATAAGGCACCAGTGGAAACAGTAGCTATTCCTATGTAATTGTCTACACTTCTGCCATGAGTTGTAGCTGGTAGTTTGTATAAACATAAACCTCATAATAATTTATAGTCCATGTCATTTTTGTAAATGTAACTTCACTTTAAAATTTTGGTTATTAAGATTAGAAATAAATGCATCTGTTCTTTTCTGGTAGCAATATTTGTAATTTTAGTTATTTTTTTATTTATATAACAGATAACAGCTTGTATAACATAAACATAATCTGTTCAAAATAATCTGAATCAATTCTCCTTCAATTACTCTGGGATCAACATCTTCTTGTAATTTTCTTTTTTTTAATTTATTTTTATTGTTAGACTTATTGGGGTGACATCTGTTAGCAAGGATTACATAGGTTTCAAGCATACAATTCGAAAGTGCATAGTCAACTTGATATATGATAAGTTCACCACCTAATGTGACTTCTCTTTCCATCACCTTATATTTAGCTTCACCCTCTCCTCTCCCACCCTCTCCCCTTTCTCCCCTCTCTGACCTACTTGTCCCCAAATAAACAATAAACTATTGATTGTGTCCATGGATTGTTTGTTCAATTCTTTTTTCTTTGCTTTCAGTTTTATATTCCGCAAATGAGTGAAATCATAGAGTTCTTTGTTTTTTCTGACTGGCTTATTTCACTAACCATGATGATCTCCAGCTCCATCCATTTTGTTGCAAATGGCAATATTTCATCTTTTCTTATAACTGAATAATAGTCCTTTGTGTATATGTACCACAGCTTCTTTATTCAGTCATCTGTCGCAGAGCACTTTGGTTGTTTCCATGTTTTGGCCACTGTGAACAGCGCTGCAATGAACATGGGGTTACATAAATCTTTGCGGACAAAGGTTTTCAAGTCTTGGGTAGATCCCAAGAAGGGGGATTGCTGGGTCAAATGGTAACTCCATTGCCAATTTTCGGACGAAAATCCACACTGCCTTCCACAGTGGTAGTACCAGTTTGCACTCTCACCAGCAGTGTACCAGAGTTCCTTTTTCTCCACATCCTCTCCATCACTTGTTGTTACTTGACTTGTTGATAATAGCCATGCTAAAAGGTGTAAGGTGGTATCTCATTGTGGTTTTGATTTGCATTTCCCTGATGGCTAATGAGGATGAGCATTTTTTCATATGTCTGTTGGCCATTTGTATTTCTTCGTGGGAGAAATGTTTAGTTCTTCATCCCACTATTGACTTGGGTTGTTTTTTTTATGTTAAGTCTTATTACTTGTTTACATATTTGAGATATTAGACCCTTATCTGATGCATTATTTACAAATATTTTCACCCATTCAGTTGGCTGTCTCTTTGCCTTGTTAATGGTTTCTTTTGCTGTGCAGAAGCTTTTTAGTTTGTTTTATTTTAATTCATTTTTATTGTTAGACTTATTGGGGTGACATCATTTAGCAAGGATTACATAGGTTTCAGGCAGACAACTCTACAGTAAATTTTCACCTTGATGTATAATAAGTTCACCACCTAATCTGACTTCTCTTTCCATCACCTTTTATTTGGCATCCCCCCTCCTCTCCCAACCCCTCCCCTTTCTCCCCTCCCTAACCCACTCGTCTCCAAATAAACATTAAACTATTGACTGTGTCCATGGGTTATTTGTTTGTTCATTTCTTTTTTTCTTTGCTTTCAGTTTTATATTCCGCATATGAGTGAAATCATACAGTTCCTTGTTTTTTCTGTCTGGCTTATTTCACTAAGCATGATGATCTCCAGGTCCATCCATTTTGTTGCAAATGGCAATATTTCATCTTTTCTTATAGCTGAGTAATATTCCATTGTGTATATGTACCACAGCTTCTTTATCCAGTCATCTGTCGCAGAGCACTTTGGTTGTTTCCATGTTTTGGCCACAGTGAACAGCGCTGCGATGAACATGGGGCTACATAAGTCTTTGCGGACAAAGGTTTTCAAGTCTTTTGGGTAGATCCCCAGAAGGGGGATTGCTAGGTCAAATGGTAACTCCATTCCCAATTTTCTGAGGAAACTCCACACGGCCTTCCACAGTGGTTGTACCAGTTTGCACTCCCACCAGCATTGTACCAAAGTTTCTATTTGTCCACATCCTCTCCAGTACTTGTTATTCCTTGACTTGTTGATAATAGCCATGCTAACAGGTGTGAGGTGGTATCTCATTGTGGTTTTGATTTGCATTTCCCTGATAGCTAATGAGGATGAGCATTTTTTCATATGTCTGCTGGCCATTTGTAGTTCTTCATGGGAGAAGTGTCTGTTTAGTTCTTCGGCCCACTTTTCAATTGGGTTGCATTTTTGTTGTTAAGTGTTATTAGTTCTTTATATATTTTATATATACTCCCATTCATTTATTTTTGCTTTTACTTCCCTTGCCTTTGAGGACAGGTTCATGAAGTCTTCCTTCAGTCCTAGGTCTATAAGTTTAGTACCAATGTCTACTTCTATACAGTTTATTGTTGCAGGTCTTATATGAAGGTCTTTAATCCATTTTGAGTTAATTTTTGTATATGGAGAGAGTTCACAGCTCAGGTTCATTTTTTTTGCATATGTTATTCCAGTTTTCTCAGCACCTCATACTAAAGAGGCTGTCTTGCCCCTTTATATGTTCTTTGCTCCTTTATCGAAAATTATTTCTCCATAAATTTGTGGGTTTATTTCTGTGATTTCAGTTCTATTCCATTGGTCTATATTTCTGTTCTTCTGCCAGTACCAAGTTGTTTTGACTATTGATGCTTTGTAATATACATAGAAGTCAGGAAATGTAATCCCACCAGCCTTATTCTTTTTATGTAACATTGTTTTGGCAATTAGAAGTCTTTTATGGTTCCATATAAATCTAATAATTCTCTTATGTATTTCACGAAAGTATGATTGTGTGATTTTGATGGGAATTGCATTAAATCTGTAGATTGCTTTGGGCAGAATGGCCATTTTAACAATGAAAATTCTTCATATGCATGAACAGGGGATATTTTTCCACCTCTTAAAGTCTGTTCCAATTTCTTTCAAAAGTGTCTTATTGTTCTCTGTGTATAAGTCTGTCACGTTCTTTGTTAAGTTAATTCCCAGGTATTTCATTCTTTTTGTTGTGATAGCAAAATGAATTGACTCCCTCATTTGTTTTTCTGAGGATTCATTGTTTGTATAAAGGAATGCTGTTGATTTTTGTACATTGATTCTGTATTCTGCAACTTTACTCTTTTCGTTAATTGTTTCTAACAGTTTCCTGGTGGAATCTTTGGAAATTTTTATATAAAGGATCATGTCATCTGCAAATAGTGACAATTTGGCTTCTTCTTTCCCAATTTGGATACCTTTAATTCCTTTCTCTTGCCTAATTGCTGTGGCTAGAACTTCCAGTACTATATTAAGTAGAAGTGGTGACAGGAGTCATCCCTGTCTTGTTCCTGATTTTAGGGGCATATGTTTCAGCTTTTCCCCATTCAGTATGATGTTAGATGAGGTTCTGTCATATATGGCCTTTATTATGTTGAGATACTTTCCTTCTATGCCTATTTTATTTATTGTTTTGATCATAAATGGATGTTGTACCTTGTCAAATGCTTTTTCTGCTTCAATTGAAATGACCATATGGTGTTTATCTTTGATTTTGATTATGTGGTGTATTACATTGTTTCATTTTCGTATGTTGAACCATCCTTGTGCTCCTGGGACGAATCCCACTTGATCATGATGTATGGTCTTTTTGGTGCATTGTAGTAGTCTATTTGCTAATATTTTGTTCAGGATATTTGCATCTGTGTTCATCAGAGATATTGGTCTATAGTTTTCTTTTTTGTGTGTTGTTTTTGCCAGGCTTTGGTATTAGAGTAATGTTGGCCTCATAGAATGAGTTAGCAAGTATTGCTTCCTCTTCAATTTTGTGGAAGAGTCTGAGGAGGACAGGTGTCAAATCTTCTTTGAATGCTTGGTAGAACTTCGTTGGTGAAACCATCTGGTCCAGGGCTTTGGCCTTTAGGGAGATTATGGATAGTCATTTCAATCTCGTTGCTATTGATTGGTGTATTTAGATTATCCAGTTCTTCTTGGTTCAGTCTGGGTAGGCTATAAGTTTTTAGAAACTTGTCCATTTCTTCTAGGTTGTTAAATTTTGGGCATGAAGTCCTTCATAATATTTTCTTATTATCCTTTGTATTTTTGTGGTATCAGTGATAATTTCTCCCCTTTCATTTCTAATTTTGTATATTGTGTCCTTTCTTTTCATCCTTTGATTAGTCTCACCACGGGTTTGTCAATTTTGTTGATTTTCTCAAGGAACCAGCTCTTTGTTACATTAAGTTTTTCCATTGTACTTCTTTTCTCTTATTTGTTTAGCTCTGCTTTAATTTTTATTATTTCTTTTCTTCTACTGAGTTTTGGTTTTGTCTGCTCTTTTTTTTCTAGTTCTTTAAGATGGGATGCTAAGATGTTTGCTTGTGATTTTTTTGTTTCTTATGATAGGCCTGTAATGATATAAATTTCCCTCCTATTACCGCTTTTGCTGAGTCCCAATTATTCTGATACATTGTATTTTCATTGTCATTAGTTTCTATATATGTTTTAAGCTCATCTTTTTTTTGTTCTATTATCCAGTCCTTTTTTAATAAGCTGTTGTTTAATCTCCATTTATATGTGTTACTTTCTGCTTTCCTTTTACAGTTGATCTCCAATTTCAAAGCTTTGTGGTCTGAGAATATACTTGGTATGATTTCGATCTTCGTGAATTTGCTAAGGCTACTTTTGTGTCTCCACTTGTGCTCTATCCTTGAGAATGTTCCATGCGTACTAGAAAAGAAGGTGTAGTCTCTTTTTGCTGGATGAAGTGTCATGTAAATGTCAATTATGTCCAATTGCAGTAATGTGTCATTTAGAGCTGTTATTTCCTGATTAATTTTGTGTTTGTATGATCTGTCCATGTTTCTTAGCGGGGTGATTAAGTCTCCCACTATGATTGTGTATTCATCAGTTTCTCCTTTCAAGTCTGTTAGTAGTTTCTTTGTGTATTTTGGTGCATCCTGGTTGGGAGCATATATGTTGATTAGTGTCAACTCCTCTTGTTGTTGCATTGTGCCTTTTATCGTTATGTAATGACCAACTTTGTCTTTTACTATCTTTTTTAACTGAATTTTATTTCATCAGATATCAGTTTGGCCATTCCTTCTTTTCTCAGGTAACCATTTGCTTCGAGTACTGTATCCCATCCTTTCACTCTGAATCTGTGTTTGTCCTTCCAGCTGAGGTGTATTCCTTGGAGACAGCATATGGATGCATTCTGTCTTTTTATCCAATCTGCTACTCTGTGTCTTTTTATTGGTCAGTTCAATGCATTAACATTTAGAGTGATGAGCAATATGTGAGGATTTTCTGTGGCCATTACTTCTTTCTTTGTTTGTTTTTGTTTATTGTTTGTTTGTTTGTTTGTTTGTTTGTTTGTTTTTGTTTCTTTCTCGTTGCCCCAACTTTGTTCCACTTTTCCTGATGTTTTGTTTCAGGCTGAAGATCCTCCTTCCCTACTTCTTGGAGTGCTGGCCTCGTCCTGGCAAATTCCCTCCAATTCTGTTTGTCTGAGAAGGTCTTTATTCGACCTTCATACCTGTAAGATAATTTTGCTGGATAATTTAATCTTGAATGTAAATTTCTCTCTTTTAAATTTTTGAATATTGGATTCCACTCTCTCTTGGCTTGCAGAATTTCTACTGAGAAATCTGATGCCAGCATGATGGGCTTTCCTCTAAAGTTTATAGTTCTTTTTTCCCTGGCTGCCTTGAAAATTGTCTGTTTGTCTTTAGTTTCGGACATCTTTAGTACCATGTGTCTTGGAGTAGATCTGTTAGGGTCCAAGTATCTGGGGGACCTGTTTCGTTCTTGAACTTGGGGTTCCAGATCTTTCCATAGGTTTGGAAAGTTCTCGTCTATGATTTGTTTGAGTATGCTCTCTGTAAATTGCTCTGCCCCCTCTTCTATTCCTTTTATTGTGATGTTGTTTTGTCTCATGGAGTCGGATAGTTCTTGCAGAGTTCTTTCAATCCTTTTGGGTCTATATTCCCTCTCTTCCTCTTTCTGAGCTGTTTCCATCTTCTGATCTTCAATATCATTAGTTCTTTTCTCCATCTGGTTGGTCCTCTTTCTTATGACAGTTATTTCATTTCTCACTTCTTGTATCATAGTATTTATTTCTCATATTTCTTTCTCAATCTTTCTCATGTTTTGAATTTCTTTTTTAAATTGTTCTTTTTGTTCACAGAGTTCCTTTTCTATGTCGTTTATATTCTTTTTTATGTTATTTTTCTCAGCTATGTGTTCTGCCAGTAGGTTTTCCTTTCTCTCACACCATTTAGAATGGCTGTTTTAAATTCTGTCACTTAAATCAGACCCAGTTGTAACGAGCTGTCTCCTGGGTAAATTTCATGTTCTTTCTGAGGAGCTTTCGTTTTTAAGGAATTCATCCTGTCCTCTGGGTTCTTTCTCTTTGATGAGGGCTTTATGTTCGGTGCCCAGATTATTGCTTTTGTGATGCCTTGCTGTAGGCCAGACACTAGGTGGAACTGGGGATCAAGTTTTGGGAGAGTGTGGGTTGTTTGTTTTTTGTGATCTCCTACTGCTGTTGGAGGCTATGTGCATATAACCTGGGGAGAGACCAACAAAAGGTGCTCCAAGGGCAGCTCTGCATTCTGCCCTTTGCTGGGGAACCTGTTCTGAGGCTTGTTTCTGCTGGCTCGGTTGAATGCTATCAAATCAGTCTTTCTTCCTTGCCCTGATTCAGCATCTGGATTTCTACGGTCTCACACTGGTTTCAGAACCCTGGGGTGCATGAGGAAGTGCACGCTTCATAAGTCCAAAGCTGTGGGCCTGGCCTGAGACAGCAGGGTCGCCTTTACAGTGGGCTAGGAACAGGAACTGCAGCCGTGTGTAGGTCTCCAGGGACCTAGAGCTGGGGTGTCATCTTTGCAGTTCAGAGTCCTCGCTCAGCTCTTCTACCACTGAAAAGTTCCATAGGCTGGCTCCCAATCTCCATCCTCAACATGCAGCTCCAAAGCCCAGCTCCCTTGTTGTCTGTGCCCTCCCCCAAACTGCACCGCTCGGTATAATCAGCAGTGATTGTGTCCTGTTGTAGTCTCTGTTGCCTTCCCTCTCCCTGACTCACCCCCTTCTCTCCAACCTTCAGGTGTTTACTGGTGATTTGTGTATTTCTCAACAGCACTTTTGTCACTCAGGGTCCTCTTTCTTAGCTCCTGGATGGCCGTTCAATTGTGTTTTCTTGGAGAGGCCTTAGGGACCTCCTCTCCAGTCACCATCTTGCTTTCTTCCCACCTTCTTGTAATTTTCATAGAAATTCTAATATCTTCTTGGATTTTAAATATAGTCTCACATATTTTTTGGAGATGACAGTTGTATATTTTTATACAAATATTCTGTATTATATTTTTCAATTAATTTTTACCATAGTATATTTTATTATATAGTGAATTTTCTCTCTTGTTAGTTTTATATCCCATGTTACAGTGCATGTGCGATAAGATTGGCTAAATTATTTTATTTCAAAAGAACTATACATTTACACACACCATTTTATTAGAGTTGTTCACCAATAAGTATGTGAAACCATAAACAGGTTCATATTATTAGAACAAATAATACTATTTTTAGAAGTTCTCCTAAAATAATAAACCACTCTTAGGTTGACAACATTAGAAGTGGAGATGTTCCTATGCCCATTACATATTACAGTAAAGAGTCTAAAACTATATAAATCATCACTGACAGAAAATTTGTGACATGAATTTTTATCAGTTAAATTCTATAACTCTAGGAAAACAAATTATTTCAGAAAAAGTGATGAGAGAAAACACTCTAGGCCTAGAAAGTACCCTAGTCATTAGTTGAGAGATGCTTCTTTGATCATCACAAAATATTTATTTTTTGGAGATTACTCTTCACTGAGTCATTACTAGACACCAATGGAAATCAGTACATGAAAAGATTTTCATTAAAATTCCTTTTCAACTTTGCAGTGCAGACACATCCTCACACATGTATATGTATGTGTATATGTCTGTGTATGTGTGTGTGTGTGTGTGTGTGTGTATAAATTACTCTTAAATGTCTAGTGCCATACGATTTTATAGTATTTTCAGGTTTATGGAAAACTGTAGTGATTACACAGTTATATACCTCACAATGTGATCACCACAATAAGTCTAATAATTCATCTGTCACTGTACAAAGTTATCATAATATTTTTTATTATATTTCTTATGTCATACTTTATATCATGATCAGTTTTTTAAAAATTATTTTAGGTACATTTTTAACAAAATATACAGGAAGAGAATGTTCTCCTTCATTTCATGAACTTCACCAAGTGACTTTGGGTTTCTGGTTCCATATTTAATGAAGAATTGCGTGAAGACCAGTGGAAAGTGTAATGGAAATAATTCATAGAAGTTATAAATAAGACTACTTTATTAGTGACTAAACAATGCCTTATATGCACTCCCTCAGTTCCCTTTATACAAAATAGTGAAATGACATTCAAATGTATGATCAAGCTAACCTGTAAAACATATTGAAAGCTAGGGAAACAGTAGTTTTACAGGTTTATTTATTTGCTGAGTGCCACAGAGCTAATAGAAATTATAATAATATTTATACCCATGTTCTTTGCTAAGAAGGAAACAACTTGAGAGTGGCTCCTTGACTTGACATAACACAGCATCTCTGTATATTTCTCAGTCTTCTTCCAATCCCTACATGTGCTGGTAATTTAATGTGTTTACAAAAAGTCTTTATTTTATAAATTCAATTCATCTGGAATTTCAATTTTTAAAACAATAATAAACATTTCAAATTAAAATAATAAAAATTAATATGTCACTTCAAAAATTACATGGGCTTACAAAAAAGTGGTCCTATTCTATGCTTCCATTAAGATAAATTTTTGAGAATAAGTATGTAATCAAAGAGAGGAATAAATTTTGGTGGTTAGGGGCTGGAGATAGAAGAAGTGGGGAGTGAAAGGTTTGGGTAAGAAATTTTGATTTGGAAGATGAAATATTTTATGGCTTCATAGTTATGATGAATTATCTAAATGTGAATTAATGTATACCTTGTCATAATAATTATTAAATTTCATTATAATGAATATAACACCTTAATGTAAGAGATTATATCAATGTGAAAAATATAAATTAAAGAACAAAATAACAGTAACAATAAAAGAAAAACAAAAAGCATGTTCTAAAGTAAGACAGGAATGAATGGGTTGTAGAGGAAGAGTGCAGGAGGTCATTGCAGATTCAGTCACCACTGCAGAAATGATGGGCCCAGGGAGTACCCTGGTGCTGTAGTGGCTAGGCTTCAGCGCTCTCAATTATGAAGCCTGGGTTTGATTTCCAGCCAGGGAACTACTAAAAATAAAAAATAAAAATAAACAAAAAGAACAAGAACAACAAAAAAAGAAATGCTAGTCCCAGTGACATTCCCATGTTTTCTGGAAAACCAGAGCTGGTGCAGGAGACAGCTCATCTTTCAGGAGTGCTGAGTCCTTTGCTAGACCCAGGACTCTAACAGACCCTGCTCCAGAAACCTGCCCACCACTCCAGAGCTGCAGGTATATCTGATATTGATAGACCTGCAGCTTCATCATCATTAGATAGACCTGGAGGTCTGAAGGACCTGCTTAGGGTGAACACTGCTCAGTGTCAGGATGTTCCTTTTATGTTGGCTTGCTCCTACCCTTCAACAAGCTCCTCAGGAGACATAACAGCAAGTTCTGAGCTGTATTGTGATTGCTGAGCTTGAAGTACAGTGAGAACAGGAGCAAAAATGACCCACATTCTCTTTCCAGGTGCACTTCTAATCTATGGTCAATGACTGAGGCCCTCAGATAAGCCACCTTCCTTGGGTGTAAGCTCAAATGACAATCTGAGTCCCTTTTTTTCACCTTGCTCACTGTCAGCCTCTGGGGCTCCCCCTTGTGTATGTAGCACTGAGCCACTTCTGTGGGCTCACATGCACCATTCACAAGCCTTTCTCACCCTGAGACTTTGTCTCCCATGGATCCAGGTCTTTGGAGTGGGTCAATGGAAGTTAATCTTGGCACTCCATGTTAAGACCTTATGACATGACCTTAAAGCAGACCCAGAAGTTTACCCTGAGAAGTATCCTGGCTGGTTTCTCTGCTGATGGACTTTACTGGACATTTCTGGACATGATTTTAAATACAGCACCATGGTGACATTTAACGGGGTTCTGTGCTTGCCCATAGTGGCATGAGGTACCTGCCTCTCAACTCAGAGAAACATAGAGTATGTATCTCCAATTACTAGGTTATCACTGGTGTCTGGTCTGAAGCTCTGCTGTTACAGTGACCAGCAGCCAGTGTGGAGGCATCACAGCCATTCTGCCCCCCTGATTTTGAGCTTCCAGAACAGCCACAGGGTGTTTCAGCACAGACCTAAACTCAGTGACATGACATTTCTCTGGAGGGCTTAGAATAAACCCTATGCAGAATCATTCTGTTTTCCACATTCCAGCCAGCCAAACTTAACCTGGAATGTGAACTTGACCAGATCCCTAGGCTACTGGGTCCTACTCAGTCTGCTTCTGCTCAAGGAATGCTTACCTTAGGTGAACACCCCAATTGTCACCACACACACACACACACACACACACACACACACAAATAAACAGGAAAGAAATGTAAGGCTGTCAAGGTAAGATCAGAGAACTAGCCTCTCCTGGCCTTGACTGCTCTAAACTTCCTTGTGTTTCCTTGGCCTAGCCCTTAAAATGCCAGAGGCGTTTGTAATGAGACCTGAACAATACCTGAATCAAGAGAAAGAGTTTCAACTGCAGGCTTTCCTTAAGCCACTGCCATGATCTCTGGGCACAGAACAAGTAAACATTTTAGTTTATCGAATGTCTTCAACCAAGTGATCTGGGCAAGGACTTGTTCAGAATGTGGTTGCCTGGTTACCAGTGCGGCAAATTTTATCTGACACTATGATGTGGATGTGATATCACTGTCTTGGGTTTCCTACCTGGGCTTCCAATTAAGACAAGGCCTCTCCAAGGCTCTCTGGGTTGGTGACTGCTAACACTTTACGCCATGCCAAGTGCATAAACAGCCACACCAGCATGGCAAACACCACACCACTGGAAAGCCTGGGTTATGCTGCACCCCAAACATTGAGGATTTAGAGCTGAGATAAGGCCTGCCATTATGTTCTCTCCGGTAATGTGATTGTAGACAAACCTGTATTTCTTAGGTCCTTCTAAGCCTTCATCTGCACAATGTTGGTCTTTCTACCCTTTATTTCACAGAAGTACCTGGAACCGCTGGGCTAGGGTCACATGGGCACAGACACAGAAAAATATGGGGTGATAATGATAATGCTGGAGAGAACACTGAATGCAACACCAACAAGACAAACTGAATCTGCCCTGGCACCCAATTTCCTTATATTTCAGGAGGTGTGAAATTAACTGAAATCTTTTTTTTTTTTTATTGTTTTTTTTTTAATTCATTTTTATTGTTAGACTTATTGGGGTGACATCTGTTAGCAAGGATTACATAGGTTTCAGGCATATAATTCTACAGTGCATTGTCAACTTGATGTATAATAAGTTCACCACCTAATGTGACTTCTCTTTCCATCACCTTATATTTAGCTTCCCCCCCTCCTCTCCC